>SJYQ01002620.1:835273-849995 GCA_006410935.1 Redunca redunca | reverse complement strand
GCCAAATTTGCCTGTTACTCCAGGTGTTTCTTGACTTCCTACTTTTGCATTCCAGTCCCCTATAATGAAAAGGACATCTTTTTTGGGTGTTAGTTCTAAAATGTCTTGTAGGTCTTCATAAAACCATTCAACTTCAGCTTCTTCAGCATTACTAGTTGGGGCATAGACTTGGATAACTGTGATATTGAATGGTTTGCCTTGGAGATGAACAGCGATCATTCTGTCATTTTTGAGATTGCATCCAAGTACTGCATTTCGGACTCTTTTGTTGACCATGATGGCTACTCCATTTCTTCTGAGGGATTCCTGCCCACAGTAGTAGATATAATGGTCATCCGAGTTAAATTCACCCATTCCAGTCCATTTTAGTTCGCTGATTCCTAGAATGTCGACATTCACCCTTGCCATCTCTTGTTTGACCACTTCCAATTTGCCTTGATTCATGGACCTGACATTCCAGGTTCCTATGCAATATTGCTCTCTACAGTATTGGATCTTGCTTCTATCACCAGTCACATCCACAGCTGAGTATTGTTTTTGCTTTGGCTCCATCCCTTCATTCTTTCTGGAGTTATTTCTCCACTGATCTTCAGGAGCATATTGGGCACCTACTGACCTGGGGAGTTCCTCTTTCAGTTCCTATCATTTTGCCTTTTCATACTGTTCATGGGGTTCTCAAGGCAAGAATACTGAAGTGGTTTGCCATTCCCTTCTCCAGTGGACCGCATTCTGTCAGACCTCTCCACCATGACCCGACCGTCTTGGGTTGTTTGCCAGCCTGCGCAAATCTAAAGGATCTTAGGCTCTTTAAATAAGTAAGTAAGTGAAGTCGCTCAGTCCAGTCTGACTCTTTGTGTCCCCGTGGACTGCAGCCTACTGGCTCCTCCATCCATGGGATTCTCCAGGCAAGAATACTGGAGTGGGGTGCCATTGCCTTCTCCAGGGAATCTTCCCAACCCAGGGATTGAACCCAGGTCGCCCACATTGCAGGCAGACGCTTTAACCTCTGAGCCACCAGGGAAGCCCTTATCTAGCATTAAGCATCAGAAATTAAAGGCAGAAACACATACCCTGAAGCTGTTAATAACTCTTTGTGGTACTGAATTTGAAAACTGATCAAAATTTTAGATAAAATAAAGCTGGTAGTATAATATTTTATCCTTGCAATGTTAACAAATTCTCATTTTTTTCATTTGATTACTGTGAATTAAATGCACATGGGATGAAAGAGGCTGAACTGGGTCTTGAAGGACTATGTGAAATAGTTTCAGGTCAACAATTCTTTCACACAAGACATATTAACCATTTTGGCCCACCCAATAGTATAGGTTTTTTGGTTTATGGTTACCATGAGACTTACATATAACAACTTATATTTATCACAATCTGTTTTAGGTTGATAGCAACTTAAGTTTGAATGCGTTCTAACTCCACATCTTTACTCCCCCCCACAGTGTTTTATATTTTCGATGTCTCAGTTTTACATATTTTTATCTTATATATTCCTTAAGTAATCATTGTAGCTAGTTAATTTTATTATTTTTGTTTTTTATCTTCATGCTAGCCTTAAAGGTGATTAAAACACTACCTCAGTCCTGTCTGACTCTTTGTGACCCCATGGACTGTAGCCAGCCAGGCTCCTCTGTCCATGGAATTCTCCAGGCAAGAGTACTGGAGTGCGTTGCCATTTCCTCCTCCAGGGGATCTTCCTGACCCAGAACTGACCCCAGGTTTCCTGCACTGCAGGCAGATTCTTTACCTTCTGAGCCACCAGGGAAGCCTAATTACCTTTATCTTTATACTCTCAGATGTTTTCTTGTTCTTAATTAGCACCTTTGCTTTTCTGCCTAAAGAACTCCCTTTAATATTTCTTGTAAAGCCAATTTAGTGGTGATGAACGTCTTTAGCATTTGCTTGTCTGGAAAGCTCTTCATGTTTCCTTCAGTTCTGAAAGGTATCTTTGCCAGGTAAGGTATTCTTGATTTTTGTCCTTTCAGCACTTTAAATATATAGTGCCATTCCTTTCTAGTTGCAAAATTCCTGATGGTAGTCTCATGGGGAATCCTTTGTATGTAAGAGTTTTTTTTTTCTTGCCACATTTAAGATTCTTCCCTTGTCTTTAGCTTTAGACATTTTGATTGTAATGTGCCTTGGTGGGTTTCTTTGGGTTCCTCTTCTTTGAAATTTTCTAGACTTTCTGGGTCTGAATGCCCATTTCCTTCTTGCCTTATATTTCCTATCTCTTTGTTGAAGTTCTCACTGTGTTCATCCATTTTTCTCCCAACTTTGCAGAGTATATTTATGACCGTTGGTTTGAATCCTTTATCAGGTAAATTACTTTTCTTTGTTCCATCAAGGGTTTCCCCCCTGAGGTTCTATCTTTTACTTTCATTCAGAACAGAGTCCTCTGTTTCTTCACGTGGCTTGACTCTGTTGCTTTCTGTGCAGTAGATAAAACAGCCATCTGTCCCAGTCTTGAAGAAGGGGCCTCATGTGGCAGATTAAACCCTGCCTTAGCTCTCAGTAGTCTCCAAAGCTTTGGGATTGTCCAAGCAACTTATTTTATTTTTAATTACGCCCAGTGTTCACTTGGGGTGTTTACTTGTCAAGGACTGTCTCTAGAATTGTTGGTTTCTAGGGACCCAGGAATGCAAACCTTTCTGGCCACCAGAGCCAGGTGATCCAGAATCGTTCCCTGGGTAGCAAACAGAAAGCCCAGGCGCCAGGCATATGTAAGAGCTGGCTGTGTGCTATAGATGTATCAAGATTTCCTTCCTTTTTTAGGCTGAATTATATATTTTGTTTTATCCATTCATCCATTGATGATTTACAATGCTTTTTAAAATGTTTAGGTATAATTGACATACAGTAAACTGCATATATTCAAGTCTACTTTCTCTCTTTCATATGTATTGTGCTTTCCTTTTTGTTGCTCAGGAAATACTGCGTTTTTAAAAAACAAATTGAAGGTTTGTGGCAACCCTGTGTCAAGGGTCTGTTCATGTCATTTTTCCAACAGCATTCGCTCACTTTGAGTCTCTGTGGTACGTTTTGTTAATTCTCGTGATATTTCAAAGCTTCCACCAGCAAAAAGATAAATCACTGAAGGCTCAGATGATAGAATTTTTTAGTGATAAGGTAATTACGGTATGTACATTTTTTAGACACAATGCTATTACACACTTATTATACTGTGGTATAGTGTAAACATAACTTTTACATGCACTGGGAAACCAAAAATTTCTCATGACTTGTTGATCACAATATTTGCTTTATTATGATGTCTGGAACTGCACCCACAGTATCTCCAAGGTATGCCTTTTTGGATATGTATGTATATATATTCCCATAAAATCATCTCAATACATATATATTTCCATTTATATAATANATCATCTCAATAAAAAAAGATCCCTTTATGATGCAGCATTAAAACAAAACATACAAAAGGGGCATAGTTTACAGAAGTGTTCATTGTTGGTGGAATAATCACAATCCTAAATGTTCTCACAAATGCCAGTAGAGTATTTTATAAGTGATAACAAAGAAGGTTAACTATAAAGCCATAAAAACTTGTGTTTTATTATTGATACTGGGTCAGGCAGTGTACACGAATGTAGGAAGAATGAAAACATTCCTTGAAACAAATTTCAAAGCCATGACTTGTCAGTGTGACATGCATCACTCTGAACTATGATGAAGGAGTTGACTGTTAACTTGTTAGGAACTTCCTACTGAATTTGAACGGAAGCTGGTCAATATCCAGAGACAGGTGATCCCAGGGGGCCAGACCCGAGCTCAACATGTGGCCAAATATAAAATGCTGACCAAACTCCAGGCTTCTTCATCCTCAAGATTACACTGTCAATGCTACAAGTTAGAGCACAGGTTACAGGTCATCTGTGTTGAAATATGTTGAAAGGAATTCTTTCTATAAGCATAAAGGAAAGATTCTAAATGACCAGAAAGCTTTGTGTCTAGCTTATTTGTTGTAGCATTTGTTTTTCCTCAGTGGCTCATGAAAAACGATGCATCTTTTAATCAACAGTATCTTACATCTGAAGAAAGGTGGTGATTAGGAAAAGGTATGAAAGACAGTTTCAAGCTTCCAAGCATGGTGTTTCTGATTGTCACCCCTTCTTTAGATGCCTTTGTGTCCTGCACCCTAGAATTTTTGAGAAGCTTGGGCTCAGGCTGCACAGAATGGGATCCTACCTGGTCCAGCGACCTCATCAGTCCTGTTTAAGTATTATTACTAGCCCAAGCTGATACATTTCACATAGAAGTTAAGGGAGTTGACCCTCTGTGCAGTCAAAAATCCAAGTATAACTTTATAGTCACCCCTCCACATCTGCAGTTCCACATCCATGAATTCAACCAACCACAATCCGTGGAATGCTACAGTATGTATGTATTGAAGAAAAAAGTCTGTGTATAGCTGCTGCTGCGGCTAAGTCACGTCAGTCGTGTCCGACTCTGCGAGACCCCATAAATGGCAGCCCAACAAGCTCCTCTGTCCTTGGGATTCTCCAGGCAAGAATACTGTAGTGGGTTGCCATTTCCTTCTCCAATGCATGAAAGTGAAAACTGAAAGTGAAGTCGGTCAGTCATGTCTGACTCTTAGCAACCCATGGACTGTAGCCTGCCAGGCTCCTCTGTCCATGGGATTCTCCAGGCAAGAGTACTGGAGTGGGTTGCCATTGCCTTCCCCGGTGTATAGCTAGACCTGTGCAATTCAAACCTCTCTTGTTCAAAGGCCAGCTGTATTACTTCGAACACGGTGAGTTTTCCCTGAAATGATAAAGGTTAAATGTCCAGACTTTTATGCCTTTCAATGTTGTGTAAGAGAGTTCAGTCTGTTTAACCCAGCAATAAATATTTATTTATGTACTTAAATAATATTTATGTCTCCTTGCTCATATCTTCCCTGGTGGCTCAGATGGTAAAGAATCTGCCTGCAATGCAGGAGACCTGAGTTCAATCACTGGGTCAGGAAACTCCACTGGAGAAGGGTATGGCAACCCACTCCAGTATTCTGGCCTGGAGAATTCCATGATCAGAGGAGCCTGCTGGGCTACAGTCCATGGGGTGGTAAAGAGTCAGACACGACTGAGTGACTAACTTATACACAGGCAGATATGTAGGTTTATTTAACCACTCTCAAGTCTGGGCCGATTGTGCTATAGAGTATTGTAAGTGGCAATTGCCTGTGGAAGGGTTGGCTTGGTAGGTTTACTTCAGTGGAGAAAAGGGAACTCAGGCAATGACTGGACTGAACTGATCACATTTTTTTAAAAACTGAAGTATAGCTGATTTGGGGGCTTCCCTGGTGGCTCAGACAGTAAAGAATCTGCCTGCAATGTGGGAGACCCCAGTTTGATCCCTGGGTTGGGAAGATCCCCTGGAGAAGGGTATGGCTATCCACTCCAGTATCCTTGGAGAACTCCATGAACAGAGAAGCCTGGAGGGCTACAGTCCATGGGATCGCAGTCAGCCAGCCACAACTGAGCGATTAACATAGCTGATTTACAATGTTTCAGGGGCACAGCAACGCGATTCAGTTATGCACACATACACATTCTGTTTCAGATTCTTTTCTATTATAGGTGAATTGATCACTGACTGAATTTGTTCTTCAATATAACCACATGACTTTATTTTCTATTCCATCCATTTCATTCTAGTCTGTTGGTTGGACATAAATACTAGCCATAGCCCTAGGTCCTGGGGATACATAATAAATAAGATACAGGCTTTATCTATAAGAACGTGGCTGGCCAAAGGAGTGAAATAGTGGAGTGTCAGGCCAAAGAGTAACTGACTATTTTACCACATTGTGACAAGTGCCAAAAGAGGTTCAGGTTTTGACTGGACAATCTTGATATCTAAGCCTTCTGCTTATAAAACAAAATGGAAAAAAAAATTAATAGAAACAAACATTCAGTCTCAGCCTAGGAGTGACCTTTCTCACAAATCCTCCCTAACTCACATATTTGTTTCCAAAGCACCTTATCATATCACCTAAAACATGGTCTAACACCAGCCTATATTCTCTAGTAGTCTGTTAACTTCCTCAAGATAAGGGCCTACATTTGGCCCAACAAGAACCCCCTTGTATGCAGTATTGAAATGGCAAGTATTCTTCGTGAAAATATTCTAAAAAGAATGTATCATTTGCTTTCTTGATGAATATCTTTTTTTTCTAGAGAACTTGCTCTTCATATTTAGGTTTTTAAAAACTTTACCTTTGAATGTTTAAAAGTAGCAAAATTAATTATTTTAAAGAAAAATTTAATAAAAATGTGTTATTAATCTACAGATATGATGTAGATGATCATAAATTATCTCACATTGGCATATTTATTTTGGGGCCAGAAAATATTTATCTTTTATGACAGATATGTTAATTGATATATCTTGATATCTGCACATGAGGAAGTTGACAAAAAGGAGGATGTCAAAAAAAGGCATGGGTGTGGGGAATCCTGCATCTTTTCCAGGTGCCCTGGATGGTGCTTTCAGTGGTATTGTCTTTGAGCAAAGTGGGTTAAGTATAAAGGAACCATGATGGGCGAGGAGTCTGGATTTTATTCTTTGAGCCCATTCCCTGAGCAAAGGGAAATTGTTAGGTATTTGTTTTCTGCAGGGGAGTTGCATGGGCAGAGCTATGTTTCAGGGTGATAATCTGAAAACAAGGGAGGCCAGATTGGGACAGGGGAATAATTTAAGAGGCTGCAGCTATAGAGTTTAAAGGCAAGAAAGGAGGGTGGTGAGGATGGAGAGCTAATCAAGGAGGAATCTGAGGGCTTAGCAATCTGCCAGAAGACTACTGCACTCATTGCCCTTGTTGCCTGGGAATTACTGCTCCATAAATGTCTTACTGAATGAGCAGGTTCCTGTAGATAGGAAGAAACAAAGAGGAAGCTAAGGTTACTGCCAAGTAAGTCCAGCCCCAGTGCCTGGGTAGGACAGTAGAGTTGGCCAAGATTTGGAATGATGGGTCTGGAGCAGGAATGGGAGAGAAGATGTGCTCAGGCTGTGTCAGAGGAGGGGTCATCAGCCTCTATTTTCTTTTCCCAGTTGTACTTCCTATCACTATGCTTCTGCCCTGCTGCCAGCTTCTTCCAGTGCTATCGGCTATCTTTTTAGTTGCCACTTTTTGGGGGGAGCAAAGAGGTTGGATATTCTTGTTTTTTTTTAAGAAACTTCTGGGCATTTTCATGCTCCCTGGGAAAATCTCATCATCTTTGTTGCAACTGTAGGAAGATCTTAATAAGACAAAAGGCTCAATAACTGGCAAAGGATGTTCTGTTTAACTGAATTTTTCTGATATCCTTCAGATAAAGTATCCTTTAAGAAATATTTGGATGGCATCCTTGTAAAAAGGAGAAGTCTACTTTACTTCGAAGGCAGATGGTTGACAATTATCATTAAGAAAAATTATTTAGAACTTGGGAATAAGAGGAAGAGGTAGGCAGCATACCCTTGCAGGGATGGCATGAACATAGGGGCATTCTTCAACGAGCTCACCCAAGGGTTAGTTTACTTACCTGAGGCAGGACTTCTCACCTTCACGCTATTCACCTTTTGCCCAGGATACGTCTTGGTATGGGATGTGCCCTCTGCATGGTGGGATGCTTAGCAGCATCACTAGCCTCTACTCACAAGATGTCATCCCTCCCTCTGCCCCCCCACCCCCGGCTGAGTTGTGGCCAGAAGCCGTCATCTCCAGATGATGCCAAATATCCCTTGAGAGGCAACATCACTCCTGTTTGAGAACCACTGATTTAGAAAATGGACATTTGACTTGGCTATTTGCTGGTAATTAAGGGTGCAGACAGTCCGTCAAGTAACTGCTCCATTTGCAGATCTTACTCTGTTGAGATGCAAACAATTTCTCCCCAGTAGAAGGGAGATTCCAAATGTTACCGCTTTTTATTATCTTGTAAGGCATTAGCCAGTGGTGTATCTGCAAGAGGAACGTGACTCTAGCCTTCTTTTATCAGTTCAGTTACTCAGTCGTGTCTGACTCTTTGCGACCCCATGGATTGCAGCACGCCAGGCCTCCCTGTCCATCACCAATTCCCAGAGTTTACTCAAACTCATACCAATTGAGTCGGTGATGCCATCCAACCATCTCATCCTCTGTTGTCCCCTTCTCCTCCTGCCTTCAAATTTCCCAGCATCAGGGACTTTTCAGATGAGTCAGTTCTTTGTATCAGGTGGCCAAAGGATTGGAGTTTCAGCTTCAACATCAGTCCTTCCAATGAACACCCAGGACTGATTTCCTTTTGGATGGACTGGTTGATCTCCATGCAGTCCAAGGGACTCTCAAGAGTCTTCTCCAACACCACAGTTCAAAGGCATCAATTCTTCGGTGCTCACTTTTCTTTATAGTCCAACTGTCACATCCATACATGACCACTAGAAAAATCATAGCCTTGACTAGGTGGACCTTTGTTGACAAAGTAATGTCTCTGTTTTTGAATATGCTATCTAGGTTGGTCATAACTTTCCTTCCAAGGAGTAAGCATCTTTTAATTTCATGGCTGCAATCATCATCTGCAGTGATTTTGGAGCCCAGAAAAGTAAAGTCAGCCACTGTTTCCACTGATTCCCCATCTATTTGCCATGAAGTGATGGGACCAGAGGCCATGATCTTCGTTTTCTGAATGTTGAGCTTTAAGCCAACTTCTTCACTCTCCTCTTTCACTTTCATCAAGAGGCTCTTTAGTTCTTCTTCACTTTCTGCCATAAGTGTGGTGTCATCTGCATATCTGAGGTTATTGATACTTCTCCTGGCAATCTTGATTCCAGCTTGTGCTTCCTCTAGCCCAGTGTTTATCGTGATGTACTCTGCATGTAAGTTAAATAAGCAGGGTGACAATATACAGCCTGACGTACTCCTTTTCCTATTTGGAACCAGTCTGTTGTCCATGTCCAGTTCTAACTGTTGCTTCCTGACCTGCATACAGGTTTCTCAAGAGGCAGGTCAGGTGTTCTGGTATGCCCATCTCTTTCAGAATTTTCCAGAGTTTATTGTGATCCACACAGTCAAAGGCTTTGGCATAGTCAATAAAGCAGAAATAGATGTTTTTCTGGATCTCTCTTGCTTTTTTGATGATCCAGTGGATGTTGAGAATTTGATCTCTGGTTCCTCTGCCTTTTCTAAAACCAGCTTGAACATCTGGAAGTTCATGGTGTAGAAAGAAAGAAAGTGAAGTCACTCAGTCGTGTCTGACTCTTTGCAGCCCGGTGGACTGTAGCCTACCAGGCTCCTCCGTCCATGGGATTCTCTAGGCAAGAATACTGGAGTGGGTTGCCATTTCCTGCTCCAGGGGATCTTCCCGACCCAGGGATAGAACCCAGGTCTCCCACATTGCAGGCAGACGCTTTAACCTCTGAGCCACCAGGGAAGCCACACATAATAGCCAGTTTCTCAAAATGCCCTTGGAACCAGCTTTACCATCTGACTGTTTTCATTAAGTAGTCAGCTGAGCATTTGATGCATTTCAGTGTATGTTTGGAAAGAGTTGTTTCTTAACTTTTGGGAAAATTATGCATTAGCATGGTTAACTTTTCCTGGCAATCTCATGACTTGGGGCTGCCAGTGTGCACTTTGGGTCAGAAGGCTCCTAGCGTTCGGATTTGGTTTCCAAGTCTTCTGGGATCTCTCCCTGTGGTGCTTCTACATTCTTCCTGTCCCTCACAACCCTTTCCTCTGGCTGTTCCCATCGACCAGCCACCTACCCGGTTGGGCCCTCATCATATGCACTTGAGCACCTGTCATATCTGCCCTGCAGTCCTCCCTGCCAGTCTTTGGCTCTTTCCTCCCATCCCTGGTAAAGTCCACCACTAAATAAGGATTTTTGAACCGTGCCTCTGACATGATGCTTGCAGGACAAAGACTCCAGGTGGCAGAAACACAGAATTTTTTTCTTTTTAAAAATTTTGTTGAAGCATAGTTGATGTACAATATTGTGTTAATTTCTATTGGACAGCAAAGTGACTCAATTACATATATGTATGTATGTATATACATTCTTTTCCATTATGTTTTGTCATAGGCTATTGAACATAGTTCCCTGGGCTGTACAGTCAGACCTTGTTGTTTATCTTGTATAATATTGATAGTTTGCCTCTGCTAATCTCAGACTCCCATTCCTTCTTTCCCCTACATCTCCACCTCCTTGGCAACCACAAATCTGTTCTCTGTATCTGTGAGTCTGTTTTTGTTTCATAGATATGCTGATTTGTATTTTAGATTCCACATATAAGTGACATATGGTATCTGTCTTTCTCTTTCTGACTTATTTCACTTAGTATCATGATCTCTTGGTCCAGCCATGTTGCTGAAAATGGCATTATTTCATTCTTTTTTTATGGCTGATGTATGTGTGTGTGTGTCTGTGTACACACACCACACACCACATTTTCTTTGTTCATTCACTGTCAATGGACATTTCCATGTCTTGTGAGTAGTGCTGCGGTGAAAAAACTGGTCTTTCAGATTCAGGGTCAGAGGTTCGGATTACAGTTTAGAGTTAGGGTTCCCACGCAGTGAGAAAGTGGAGACTCAGAGAAGTCAAACGCTGTGCTAAGTTGCTCCAGTCATGTCTGACTATTTGCAACCCTATGGACTGTAATCCACCGGGCTCCTCTGGCCATGGGATTTCCCAGGCAAGAATATTGAAGTGGATTGCCATTTCCTCCTCCAGGGGATCTTCCCAACCCAGGGATCGAACCCACGTCTCCTGTGTCTCCCATTGGCAGGCAGTAGCTGATTATAAAATCACACAGAGAGGGAGAGAAATCATTTTGAAGAGGTTAGTAATCAGGTTGAATGTCCTGAGGTGGTCTCTGGACACTGGCTTTTGCACAAATCCAGATATTACCTCTTCCCCTGTCATTTCCTTTCCATTATGTCATTCCATTGCACTCCATAAATCCCAGGTGTTACCTCTTTCCCCGTCATTTCCATTCCATTTCCATTGCAGGGCAGAAAATGGTTGCATTCATGGGCATGAGGAAGGGAGTGCCAGTTAACTCAAGCGTTTCGGGCTTCAATCAGAACTTCTCAGGGCAATCCTGACCAGCGTTCCTTGAGCTTTAGTATCTTACCTGCTTTTACCCCAGAAAGGGCTGTCTGGCTTCCTTCTGCCGCTCGTTGGATTGTGTGGCTGGTTTTTCCCGATACTCCTGTAGTTAATCTGTTTGCTTTCCACTGGCTGTTTCTGCTTGCTTCCAGCCCACTGGCCTCCCAGTGCTACTTCATCTTCCTGCACGAACACCACCTTCTAAACTCTCTTTTTTGTGCTTCTCCCACAGAGAATCGATAAGTGTGTTAGCCCATTAAAAAACTTTTCCCCTACAAGTATAATTGAGTCAGCTTTGTGTCAGATGCTGTTTGTCTTTGCACAATTGTCTAGCTCACAATGTGTACCATATCCACTTTTCTTTCCTCAATCGGGATTGTGATTAGAGCCCCACTAGAATATCGTATTTAATACCTGAGCTCTGTCACTCAGAATGTAGCCAGATTAAATGCTTCTTAATAGAGGTAATAAAATTTCATGTGGTGTGTATGTGGCTCAGTTGTGTCTGATTCTTTGTGAGCCCATGGACTGTAGCCTGCCAGGCTCCTCTGTCCATGGAATTCTCTAGGCAAGAATACTGGAGTGGGTAGCCATTCCCTTCTCCAAGGGATCTTCCTGGCCTAGGGATCAAACCCGTTCCCTCATTGTAGGCAGATTCTTTACCATCTGAGGGACCAAAAATCCCATTTTATAGTACCAATTAAGATTTAGTTTGTTTGCTTTCTCTCTTTATTCAGGTTCTGATATTCCTCACAAAATCACCAGCACTGTGTGGTTTTTCAAAATTATGAACTGGTGTTTATGTAATCAAAATTGAATGTATTTTTAGAGCTTAGTGACACTCCCCCTTCAGGCAGCACTGTGTTCTTAGGTCCCCATGCCCCATCCTACCCCCATCATTGGTGCTTGGCATTTGCTTTATTTCAAAGCATAGTTATTTGATCCTATTATAATCATTACCTTGCCTATTTCATTCCATACATCAAAATATATCCCAGATGAATCCAAAATTTAAATGTTAAAAATCACAAAATTGTTTTAAAGAAGATGTGAGTGAATAGTTGTATGGCCCTCGAGTGGAAATGAGCATTTTATGTATCATATGAATTTCAGAAGCCAAAGCGAAAGTATAGATAAATTTAACCACATTTAAGATGATTGCAAACTTCAATACATCAGTGTTGACCGTTGGAAAGAACCCCATAAAACACAGTCAAAGTCAAACAACTCATTGGGAGGAAATACCTCTAAAACCAGAACAAAGGATAAATAACTGATAAATGCAAAGAGCTCTTACAAATCAGTTAGAAAAACTAACAGCCCTATAGAAAAGGGGACAGAAAAAAATCCACAGGAAAGAAATATAAGAAGAAATACAGGGACTTCCCTGGTCGTCTAGTGGTGAGTACTTAGCCCTGTCATTGCTAGGGCCTAGGTTCAACCCCTGGTTGGGGAACTAAGATCCTGCAAGCCTCATAGTGTTGCCAAGAGAAAAAGCAAATGTTCAAGAACAGGAAAAGAAGCCCAAGCTCACTAATAATCAAAGAAAAGTAGACAAAAATCATAGTGGGATAGAATTTGTCATCTTCTGATTGTGGAAAAGACAAAAAACAAAGATAATATCCAGGGATGCTGAGGGGAAACAATTACTTTTGTGGTTAAAGTGGGTAAAACCTTTTGGGTAGTGCCAATTTAGACAATTTTAAAGCTGTATAATCTTTGACCTAGATATTATTTTTAGTAATTTAGTCAATAAAAATAACTGAATACACAAAACTATAATTTTTAATGTAGCAATTTTTATAATTGGAAATACATTGGGAATAACTTTATTTACATTGACAAAAATGTATGGTCAGTGAATGACTTTCAGTGTGTATTGTGAAGAGAAAAAAGCAAGATTCAAAAGGGCAGCTAAAACAGAATCCTCTTTTTGCATCATCATCATCATAATATTGGCTTCCCAGGTGACTCAGTGGTAAAGAATTCACTTGCCAACATAGGAGAAGCAAGAGATATGGGTTCAATCCCAGGGTCGGGAAGATATCCTGAAGGGGGAAAAGGCAACCCACTTCAGTACTCTTGCCTGGGAAATCCCATGGACACAGGAGCCTGGAAGGTTGCCGTTCATAGGGTCACAAAGATTTGGATACAACTGAGCATGCACACAGACAATAATAATAATAATAATAATAATAATAATAATAATAATATACACTGCTGTTGATATGCATTTTTCTAGAAGTTTCCTACTATGAGTCAATCATTAGGTTTCTGGATGGATTCAGTGATCCTCCCTCCCTTCAGAGAAGGGCAGGTTTCAGCCATTCAACCACCTGGTCACTCACTAATTCCACAAATGTTTGTTGTGCCCCTGAGGCACTGAGAGTGAGGTTAAGTAAACTGACTCTGAAACTGATTGCCTGAGTGTGAACCCATTACATGGTGCTCTTCTTGGGCAGGTTAATTTCTCCCTTAGACATGATCCACTCTAGCTTCCACTGTGAGTTGAGAAACTGAGGCCCGGAGAAGGTAAAGCCTGCGTTCTCCCTGGCTTCTCAGTTAGGGAGGGGCAGAGGCCGAGCTGGAATTGCTCCAGGAGAGGCAGCCTGGCTAGGAATTGTATTCCTAGTGTGGTCAGTGAAGTGCGGATAAGGGAGTGGTTGTCAGGTCAGACCCCAGGCTACAAATTCTGACCCTGCCACCTGCTAGTTGTGTAGCCTTGAGTAAGTTACTCGGTGTCTCTCTGCCTTACAGGACTTGTTGTGAGAATTAAACGTAAAGGGCTTGAGACCGTGCCTGGAACACAATATGTTTCAGTCTGTGTTGCTTATTATTTGCAAGCCTTCAGGGATTAAGAGGTGGACCAGAAAGCATGGTCCTTGTAACTGAAGGAATTTATGACATCGTGGAGAAAGTGTTGGGAAATGCTATGATGAAGTAATGTTTCAGGATCTTAAGAGAACAAGGAAGCAGGGGGTCACAACCAAGCTGAGGCCTAGAGGTGGCAGGGGTGGCCTTTCCCTCTGGATGGAGGCAATAAACTGGGTCAAAGTCCAGAGCAGAGCGGAGTAGTGGTTATTTCCAGGAACTGAATGTAAAGCAGGAGAAATTCTTGATCTCACGCTATGGTGAGGAATGCTATTGTTCTCTTGAGGATAAGGTAACTAAGTTGAACCTTCAGCCTGACTGTTTCCTCTAACCCTACTCTTTGCCTGACACATCTGTGCACTCATCCAGTGTAAGCCTAAAGGCCACCTCCTTCAGGATGTCTTCCAGGGACCCTACTTTCCCACAGAGCTTTCAGTCTACTTGGTACGAGTATCCTTGGTACTTTCCACACTTAATTGTCCCTGATTGTTGATGGCTCTTCCCTACTAAACTGTGAGCTCCTCCATGATTGTATTATATTTGCATGGCACTTGTTTACCAGTGCATGCCAGTTGGTATGGATAGATAACGGAGGCAGGGAGAGGGTCTGGGAGCTTCCCAAGGAGAAAGAGGTCCAATTTCTGTTTTGAATCCTTCAATTCCACACCTATTCCACCATGGGCTCCTGTCCACTGTCAACCATGGGAAGCGTACCCAGGCTGGACGTGTGTTGCAGCTGCCCATCTTTACTGTCC
>SJYQ01002620.1:740345-835163 GCA_006410935.1 Redunca redunca | reverse complement strand
TATATATATATATATGTATATATGAGTGAGAGAAAGTCGCTCAGCTGTGTCCAACTCTTTGCAACCCCATGGACTATAGCCCACCCGTTCCCTTTTTCCACGGGATTCTCCAGGCAAGAATACTGGAGTGGGTGGCCATTCCCTTCTCCAGGGGATCTTCCCGACCCAGGGATCAAACCTGGGCCTCCTGAACTGCAGGCAAATTCTTTACTGTCAGAGTCACTGTACATACATATACATATATAATCGAGTCACTGCGCTGTACCCCTGAAACTAATATGACCCTAAAAATCAATCATACTTCAGTTCGAAAAAAGTAACAAAGGAAAAAAAAAAGACAAAGCTAGTCTCCCATGAGCTGGAACTACAGTATTTGAAGCCTTGGTACCAAGGACCAAGTTCAGTCTGTCTGGCCTCCCAATTGCTCAGGAATCCTTTCAGACCAGCAGGTGTAGGTGGGGGAGAAGTCACAGACACCACTGGTTCCTACATGCCTGCACTCCTCCTCCTCACCTTTCCCTCTGCACCCACCCAAAAAGGTAGACTCTCTCCGTCCAGGGCCCAGCGTATTTTTGCGACAGTCTATGACTAAAAGATGGTGATGATCATAACCACACACACGAAACCTTCTAGGGCCCACAGTGTATACTGTAGATGTGACCTGACAGGCCCTGAGAGCCTAGAGAGGATCCTGTCCTAGAAATACTTTATTTTTGTGCTCTCCAAAAGGATGGCATGAAGAGCCAGTAGTTTTCTTATTTCTGTTTTGCTTTTTAAGCTCAAGAAACTAGAACCAAGATATGTGTTGTTTTGTCATTTAATGCATTTTTATATTTCCATATTAGTTGGCATGGTGGTCATTTTCCTTTAAAAGATCATATGAGTAAGTGAAGTAGCACTTTGTGTTTGGTGGTGCAAGTGTTTCAATTATTTTATTTAGGTTCTTGTTCAGCTCAGTACAGTTGCTCAGTCGTGTCTGACTCTTTGCAACCCCATGAATCGTAGCACGCCAGGCCTCCCTGTCCATCACGAACTTCCAATTTTACATTTACTAAGAAGATATTTTCTATTAGTATTCAGCTAGACTTAAATACACGCACATACACACAATCTTACATTACAACCCCCGCCCCCCCCAATAAAGACTAGATCTATTCACACAGACGTGCAAAGAGGTAAAATAAAGAAAAAGCATCATGTTTGACTTCTGCAATCAAAGACAGCATGATTTTTTCTTTAATTGAACTTATAGTTGGCTTAAAATACTATGTTAGTTTCTGGTATATAGCAAAGTGTTTCATATATATATATATTTCTTCTCATATTCTTTTTTATTTATTACAGGATATGGAATATGGTTCCCTGTGCTATACAGTAGGACCTTGTTGTTTATTCTATATATAGTCATTTGTGTCTGCTGATCCCAAATTCCCAATTTATCCCTCCCCTAGCCCCTTTCCTCCTTTGTAAACTTAAACTTGTTTTCTGTTTGTGAGACTGTTTCTGTTTTGTAAACAAGTTCATTTGTATCATATTTCAGATTCTACATATATGTGATATCAATGGCATTTGTTTTTCTCTGACGTTTTTCACTTAGTGAGATAATGTCTAGGGCTATCCATGTTGCTGCAAGTGGCATTATTTCATTTTTTTGTGGCTAAGTAATATTCCATTGTATAAAGATACCACACCTTCTTTATTCATTCCTCTATCAATGGACATTAGATTGCTTCCACATTGTGGCTCTTGTATTATTAAAGAGTGGAGAGCACTATTTTGTTTTGCTTCCTAAGATGATTATAAAATAGCTTTTTTAAAAAAATTAAAAAAATATAATGCCTGTGCATTCTAGATAAATTAGAAAACTGATGAGACAAAAAGGGGAAACTGAAAACCAGCCACAATCACACAACCCAGAATACCATGGTTAATATTTTAGTACATTCCCTTCCAGACATTTTCCTGAAATGTGTTTTCAAATAAGAAACAAATAATGGTGGTGGTGTTATAGGGATGGGAGACGTGGTGGTAGAGAGTACAGAAATTAGAGCTCCTGTTCTGTACTTTACAGGTTTCAGAACTTCTTTTTACTCCCCTGAAACCTATGCCTGTTTCATATCTATGTTTCTAAATGTCCCTGAGTTAGGAAACAGCTTCTGTATGGGTTAAGAATTTGTGATTCATGTCAGAGACCTGAAAAAATAGTGGCCACATAAAGCAGAAAATTCTTTCTCATAAACGAAGCCTAGAAGTAGGCAGTCTAGAACTGGGAAAGTGGCTTGATGGCTCCCTTCCTCAATGTTGCCTCCAGGTCCTAAGTAGCTGCCAGAGCTCCAACGATTACATCTGCTTTCATGATAATGAAAGGAAAGAAGGGCTTAGCCTCTCCCTTTTAAGGAGCTTTCTTAGAAGCCCACTTTACACTTTAAATTGTATTTTTGTTTATGATTTTTTCACAGTCAAATCTGTTTCTTTTTTGTTTATAATTTTCAGGTTTTGTTAAATTTAGTTAAAATACTTTCCCAACCTAAGTATCATTATTCTGTATATTTCCTGAAATTTTAGAACTGGTTTTTCCTTTTAGTTTTAATCTTGATTTATGTTTATAGTGTAGGGTAGGGATCTAACATTCTTTTTCCAAATGACTTCCATAAGGGGATGTTTTCTTTAATCCATAATATCTGTTCCTCTCATAATGATTAGCCAAGATCCTTCCTGAAACAATGCAGGAGGCATTCAGACAAATTCTTAATTTTCTTTTTCTAGATTTCATTAAAACCTACACTAATTTGTTTACACTTGTACTTCTAACCATATCTTTTTTAGTTTTAAACTCTAGTCCTCCATTATATGCAACACATATCCTTTTTTATACTTATACATGACATTATAATTTATTTTCAAACATTTCTCCCACACAGGACTATAAACAGCTTGACTTGTTGTTCAGTAGCTAACTCATGTCTGACTCTTTGTGACCCCACTGGAGCACTCCAGGCTTCCCTGTCCTTCACCATCTCCTGGAGCTTGCTCAGACTTACGTCCATTGAGTCAGTGATGCCATCCAACCATCTCATCCTCTGTCGTCCCCTTCTCCTCCTGCTCTCACTCTTTCCCAGCATCAGGTTCTTTTCCAGTGAGGCAGCTCTTGGCATCAGGTGGCCAAAGTACTGGAGCTTCAGCTTCAGCATCAGTCCTTGCAGTGAATATTCAGCTTGAGAGTAGGGATTGTCTTAATCCATTTAGTATCTCTAATACTGAAATGTTAGCAGCTTCCTCAGTGTTAAATGCACTGAGCGAATAAAACAGTGTCATTGTATGTGTCGTTTGTTACAGGTTCCCTTTAAAAGGTTACTTAATAATGACTCAGTAGGAGGTAACATAATCTCAAATGAATATGCCTTTAAATTTCAGTTTTGGAAGATTTCTTCTGAGGAAGTTTCTTAAGCAAAATTGATTCCATTAGTGCTGTTTGGATTTCAGTTGGCTTCAACTCTGTGGTATTGTATTTTTGCATACAGTTGGAGGGTGCCTCTATCCATCAAGTCCAGTAATTATTAGTAAGCCTTGGTTTCATGACTCCAGTACTTAGAGGACCTTCAAGGGACACCAAGGAAGCTGTTCAATTCAGGAAACGTTTCTGGTGCATCTGTCATTTGCGAGTTCTTGCACTAGCTGCTATAAGGAGGCAGAGCTGAGTCAGAAATGGTCCTTGCCCTTGGGATCAGGATACCATGATGAGGAAGAACAAGTGTGTCTTGATGTGTTCATGGAGGGGGAATTGGGGTGGCATAGAAAAAGCCTGCCCATGGCTGCCCTTCCACCTGGGGTGCTGAGAAGCAGGAACCCTGGCCTTGATAGAAGGCGGAGCATCACCCGAAAGTGAGGGCAGAGAGTGAGGAAAAAGGGCTTCCTTTCTGACTTAGTGAGTGATCCACCTTAGGAATGGGAGGAGCAGGAGAGTTGGATTAGTTTACCTGAGCAGATTGTCTTCTTTTCTCTCAGAAGTTTCCTCTGCATTTAGCGAGTAAGTTCTTACTGAGTTCTGTGGGGGGTGTGTTTTCTTCTTCTTCCTCCTTTTTTCCTTTTCTTCCTTGAGTCTTTTTTCTTTAGAAGTGTGGAGTCTGTCCAGGGGGAGGGGGAGTTTTGCGTGGGACTGGAGAGTGCCCCTAGCCAGCCAACCTTACCTGAGCCTGAGTTGTGTTCTACATCCCTGACAGGAGACAAAGATGATCACGCTGGGTCTCTGAACCACTTCTCTGTGGCTAGAGACCATAGTCCATCCTCTCCAAGAGCCTACTGATACAGAACATTGGATGAGGTTAGGGGTTAAAGTACCTACACCCCACCCTCCTCAGCACCTTCTCTCTCTTTCAGACTCCAGTTCTACCTGATAACATATTAACTTGGCTTGGTTATCTCTTTTTATTTCCTCTGTCTCTGAGTCATGGCCCCTTCTCCTTAGCCAGTCAGTGGGGCTCCCCTTGCTCTCTCTGACCACATGCAAACTTTCTCTTCTGGGTAGCCTTAGAATTCTGCTAATACCTACTGCACTAGGAAGTGAGAGAGAACAAATATGTTTTCAGGAGCTTACAGTTAATGAGAGGACAAAACTGACAGATACTAGAGATGAATACCACCCTAATGAAATAAGTAAAAGGATGCATTCGCTAGTTTGTAAACTCAGCGTCAAATGGTTGGATCTCTGCTGTCTGGACCTTCCTCTGACCCTCTTGTTGGGTGTGTGTGCACACTGGGCTGTGTCCGACTCTTTGCAGTCTTTCTCAGAGTAGCCTGCTAGGCTCCTCTGTCCATGGGATTCTCCAGGCAAGAATACTAGAGTGGGTTGTTATTTCCTCCTCCAGGGGATCTTCCTAACCCAGGGATGGAACCTGTGTCTCTTGAGTCTCCTGCATTGGCAGGTTGATTCTTCACTGCTGTGCCCTCTGGGAAGCCCAGGGTTCCCCGTACCTTCATCAAGGTTAACACCAAACTCCACTGCATTCTTCCAGATCCATCATGTTGAGCCTGCCTTAGTTTCCCCATTGTTGAAACTCCTAGACCATTTCACAGACAAACAGAGGTTTGTGACTAAAGAACATGGAAGCAGGTAAAACTGTTTGCCAATAATCAGATGAAACTCATGATTAGGAGAAAAGGATTGGTGGGTCTGAGTGCGAAAAGTCCGCTATTTCAGAAATGAAACCAAAGCAATAGTCATTGTGATAACTCAGGACTGTGTCAGATTTATATTTATTATTGGGCTTAATGTTGCTTTTATTTTCAATACTTGAGGGAGGTGAGTGTGTGTGTGTACGTGTATGCTCAGTCGTGTGCGATCCTTTGTGACCCTACTGGGATTTCCCCAGCAAGAATACTGGGGTGGGTTGCCATTCCCTCCTCCAAGAGGTCTTCCTGATAGAGGGATCGAACCTGTGTCTCCTGCATTGACAGGTGAATTCTTTACCACTGAGCCACCAGGGCCCTCATCAATTTCATTGTTCGGGACTTGAAAACATCTTTGTCCCCAGGCTCACCTGGCTTTATTGTATCTCAGTAAGGCTAAAAGAAACCCACATGA
The DNA here is from genome assembly GCA_006410935.1 of Redunca redunca. Classification (NCBI taxonomy): domain Eukaryota; kingdom Metazoa; phylum Chordata; class Mammalia; order Artiodactyla; family Bovidae; genus Redunca; species Redunca redunca. The sequence continues at coordinate 829,582 of SJYQ01002620.1, read as the reverse complement.
AGGGATTAATTTCCTAGGTCTGGGCTCCTGCCTTGAAACTTGCTTGGTCGCCAGGCACTATGAGACTGGGCTCTTCCTCCCTTCTTTTTTTTTTTTAAAAGTATTTATTTACTCATTTTACTATCTGTATTGGGTCTCAGTTGTGGCACTGGGGATATTCCTTGTGTTGCTCAGACTTTCTAGTTGTGGCACAGGGGCTCAGTAATTGTGGTACACAGCCTTAGTTGCCTGACGGCATGTGGGATCTTAGTTACCCAGTCACGGATGGAACCGGTGTCCCCTGCATTGCAAGGCAGATTCTTAACCACGGGGCCGTCCCGTTCCTCCCTCTTGCCAGTGCTGAACTTTCTCTTCAAGGCCAGCATGGACTCAAGGTGTGGAATCTGCAGTATTGTAATCTCTGCAGGTTGCCTGGCTCCTGATCTTCCTGTGTCTCTCTCCAGCCTTTCTGTTTTCTCTCCTGCATTTCCCTGGAGTCAGCTTACACTTACCCTCCTCCCTGCAGTGCTAATACTGACCACTTAGAAGAGCACAGAGAAGGGGCGAATTCCAGGTCTCTTCCCTGATCTACCTGGCTAGCCACATCACCAGCATCAACTTTTTCCTTGATCCAGTTAAAGAACATTATTTGTACCGTCCTTGAGCTATAAAACTAGGCCCCATTGGAGACTCCCTAACAGTAACCTTCACCAAGGGGCTGCATATGCCAGCTTTAAAGTCAAGCTGCTCACTGTTGTTGTTCAGTTGATAAGTGGTATCCAACTCTTTGCAACCCTATGGACTGCAGAACACCAGGCTCCTCTGTCTCTCATATGTTATCTTGCTTATCTTCACAACAATTCAATAAAATGGGTATTGTATATATAGCCCCATCTATATAAAGGAAGTCGTTGACGCACAGAGGGATTAAAGAATCTGCCAGTGGTCACACAGCTAGAAAGTAACAGAGCCAGGGTTCAGAGCTAGATCGCTCCTGCCAAAACCCAGGTGTGCCCATAACTACTAGCCACTTGGTGTTGCTAATAGGAAGACTATCTTAACAAAATATATACACAATTTGTTAACGTTTTATTAGCATATATTTAACAAATACAAGTGGATTCCTGTTTAGGTTACCTTAAAAATCAAATATTTAAGATACATCTCTATTGAGAGATTCTGTGAATTTTTTTAATGGGCAAGATGGTGGGACTTTGAGGAGGTCATCAAAGCAAAGAACGATATAAAACAAATTGGAAAGATTTTTCTACATCCAGATGCTGAAGTAAGTGTTATCCTTTAATTGTTTTTGCCTCAGAGTGGCCAAAGCTGGCAGCAGACAAGAGCTGATGGCGGGGGAGGGGGCATAAGAGGGGGCGCATATGACTCCATATGGCTGCCTGCCGTTGGTTCGTCTTCATCTATAGTCAGAAACCGGTAGTGCACGCTAAGTTGCTTGTCACCTCTGACTCTGCAATTCTATGGACTATAGCCCGCCAGGCTCCTCTGTCTATGGGGTTCTCCAGGCAAGAATACTAGAGTGGGTTGCCATTCCCTTCTTCAGGAGATCTTCCTGACCCAAGGATCGAACCCACGTCTCTTGCATCTTTACCACTAGCCCACCAGGGAAGCCTCCATAAACAGGCAGAGGAGGTTCCCCAAAAGGAAAAGACCTAAATTCCCGACAGTTTACTGGGGGCTGCGTAAACAATTCTCGTAGAAGGAAGGCAGCACTAACTCCTCCCGGATATTACACTCTTGTCTTTACATGAAGCCTGGCTTCTGGACTCACCTTTGTTGTGTGGAATGGGGGAGTCTGCAAATCATGTTAGGGCTTTATCAGCGCCCCCTGTTACACTCTGCCAATAGGGGGCGCTGGAGGGAGGCTGGAGGCGGAACTTCCTGTTGTCTTTGTACGTTGCTTATGTGAGCATCACCATGGCAACTCCTTTTTACCTCGCTGTGGCCATTCCTTTATGTGCGTGCACTGAATCCAGTTAACAGTAACGGAGGACAGAGACACCAGGCTCTTCAGGAGAGGTCTGGATCTCAGGCGAAGAGGATCTCCTCTGAGCTCAGTGTCCCAGGCACCATCTGCTTAGGGTTCCCATCTCAGAGGTCTGAGTTGCTCCTTATTGGCACCCCTCTTCCCAAATTCTCAAGTAAACAGTTCCTAAGTATCTCCCTCCTCCCAGCCTACTTCCAGCAATTGCTGCTGCTGCTGCTGCTGCTGCTAAGTCGCTTCAGTCGTGTCCGACTCTGTGCGACCCGTAGACGGCAGCCCGCCAGGCTCCCCTGTCCCTGGGATTCTCCAGGCAAGAGCACAGGGGTGGGTATGCCATTTTCTTCTTCAATGTGTGAAAGTGAAAAGTAAAAGTGAAGTCGCTTAGTCGTGTCCGACTCTTAGCGACCCCATGGACTGCAGTCCACCAGGCTCCTCCGTCCATGGGATTTTCCAGGCAAGAGTACTGGAGTGGGGTGCCATTGCCTTCTCCAGCAATTGCTACTTCCCTAATAATTTAGCATCGTCTATCCCTCCCCCAACTTTCACTTACTTACTTGATACCTAGTTAAATTTTTTCCATGAAATTATTAATATTAAATTTGCTATTTCAAACATTTGGCGAGGAATGTTGCATTTTTGGAGGAGTGACTTGGGGGTGACAGAGACAGACGAAGAGTGGCAAGCAATGTGAGCAGTTTTTTGTTTTTTTCTTGGGTGTGGCATTTGAGGATCTTAGTTCCTTACCTAGAAATTGAACCTGTGCCCCCTACTTTAGGAGGTCATAGTGTTAACCACTGGACCACCAGGGAAGAACCTGTCAGCAAAGTCCCTGCCAGCAGTTTTGAAGGAGGCATTTTTCACACTGTATTGCCAAAACCATCTATGGGACTCTCTTGGTATTATCCTTTGCTCAGACTGCCAAGAACCCTAGAGTCTCAGACATTAGTGAGGGAGATCTACAATTTGGAATCTCAAGGATATTCCTACAGCCTAAAGATTATTAACAGTCATGGAAAGGCAAATGGGTTTTTTGTTTTGTTTTTTTTTGAGCAGTTGCCATGAAAGAACAAACTCTGGTTTTTACTTACTTTTCCCCTTCAAATAAAACCACAAAAGAAACAACTTTGAAGGTCATTTTTATTGCTTCAGTCTTCAGTGAAATTCAGGGAGTCTTCAGGGAACATAAGATGAGTGACATCTGATCTCCAGGTCAAAAGAAGGCAAGGGCATACCTGTATGTTTCCATGGTTTCTTGTTAGGGGTGGGGGAGTGGGGGAGCTTTCAGGTTCTTGCATGAGTATTGACAGGTTGTTATGAATGATTTTGCTGCAGGAGAGCATGGGTACAAACCGGACTGTTCTGGATCAAATAGCTGCTTGCCTTCTCAGACATTGCCAGCATTTTTTTCTGCTTGCTCACCTCCCTTGGTGACTTGTTCTTGCAAATATGATCCTGGATGATATATCTGAGCTTGCTCTCTTATCTGCGAGCAGGAAGCTGGGCAAGTGACGGAGGCACCTGCTGCTCTTTACTTTACAGAGATCAAGGAGGAAACTGCCACAGTCTCTTGGATGTCCTACGGAAGTTAGAAAACGTATTCTGGAGAGGCTGAAAGGAGACCAGGAGATATGGTGCTCATGTTCGCTTCCACAGAACCCGACCCTTGGAAAAAGAAACACACTGTGGCAATAGATCTTCCCTAAATAGGACAGAAGCGATTAAAGGTGAGAGTTTTCTTTATTGTTCATTTTTCCTTCCTCTTAGATTTCCATAAGTTATTCCTCAAGTGGATACAATCATGTATCAAAGGAGATTGTGATAATGGAAGAGTTATTGCTGGAAGGATATGTCACATTTTGTTTCTCTTTCTCACCTTTTAGGAATTTTTTCCCCTCTATAGTATCTGGTTTTCTTTGGTACTAAGTATCCTAGTGATTCAAACAGACATTTAAATAGACATACTTTTTCATATTCTTTTTCATTGTTTTGTCACAGGATATTGAATATAGTTTCCTGTAGTGTATAGTAGGACCTTGTTTATTTCTTTACATAGCAGTTTCTAAGTACCCTGTATTGTATTTAAAATGTAACTGTGGTGGAGGAACAAGAATCAAGCTTACAGACACAGACACAGACACATAGACACACAGACACACACACACGGGGATGAGGGAATATGGACGAGTCCCAGATTTGCTTTTTATAAGTATGTGATATTTGGCAAGTTATTTAGCTTCTGATTTCCTCTCTATAAAAGAGGCCTAATAATACTGTGTTTTAAGCATGTGAAGATCCAAGAGGACAATGTAAAGAAATATTTCTGACTCATAGAAAGCACTCCTTAAATACTGATATGCATAGCTCTGTGTGTCTCTGTGTGTGGATGGTTTAGTCTCAAAGTCGTGTCTGTCTCTTGAGACCCCATGGACTGGAGCCTGCCAGGCTCCTCTGTCCGTGGAATTCTCCAGGCAAGAATCCTGGAGTGGGCTGCTATTCCCTTCTCCATGTGTATGGATATATTTTATTCATTTATTTTTGGCCTCACTGTACAGCATGTGGGATATTAGTTCTACAACCAGGGATTGAACCTGCACCCACTGCCTTTAAAGCGTGAAGTCTTAACTACTGGACCACCAGGAAAGTCCCTGGATAGATGATAAATCTGAGTCAACTGAGAGTTATCTATATGAATGACTATAATGTATTTTTGGAATTATGTTCAATTTTTTGTACTTGTTTTAAGAACATTTTCTTTAAAGCATGGCTAGATGCTATATCTGGAGAAGGCAATGGCACCCCACTCCAGTACTCCTGCCTGGAAAATCCCATGCACGGAGGAGCCTGGTAGGCTGTAGTCCATGGGGTCGCTAAGAGTCAGGCACGACTGAGCGACTTTACTTTCACTTTTCACTTTAATGCATTGGAGAAGGAGATGGCAACCCACTCCAGTGTTCTTGCCTGGAGAATGCCAGGGACAGGGGAGCCTGGTGGGCTGCCATCTATAGGGTCGCACAGAGTTGGACACGACTGAAGCCACTTAGCAGCAGCAGCAGCAGCAGCAGATGCTATATCTAACCAGTGAATTATGTGTGGTGAAAGCATCTAAAATATGAACTGTCAAATAAGACCAAGAAGTTAACTTTATCTTTTAAAAGAACTTTGGATTTCTAGAACTGAAGGTGAGAGTGTGAACTTCCTGTCTTTTCTGTCTAGACCAATCACAAATTCTGTCCACCAGATATAAGCTATTTTAGACACAGGGTGGTAAGGTGTGGGCAGAAGTCCTCTCTTCCTTGGAACAAAGGGTGGAGACTTCCTCTTACTCAGTACTCCTCCACAGCAGCAGGTACCCAGGGCTGCTTCCTTTTCTCTCTGCCGGGTGGAGGTGGAGCGGGGTCCTAACTCCAGTCCCAGCGTGATCAGCTGGTTTGCAGCATCAGGTTACAGATCTCCATCCACAAGGGTCCTAGGCAGGACTTGACTGAGGATATTTGTCTAGAGAAGAAATCTATCTTTGCCATCACTCTGGAGTTGAACTTGGTGTTCCTTGAAGATGTTCCGGATTAGTTTGTAACTAAAGGCATTTTGTTCTGTCCAAGGATCTCCTCCTCCACCTTCCCTGTACCCAAACTCTACTGACCTCCCATCCCATGAAGATGCCTGGGTGGAAGAAGAAGCTGTGCTGGGGGCATCATCTGTGGGCCCTGGGCTGCTATATGCTGCTGGCCGTTGTTGCTCTGAGGCTTTCTCTCAGGTTGAAATGTGATGTAGAGTCCTTGGATCTGGAGTCCAGGGACTTCCAGAGTCAGCGTTGTAGGGACGTCTTGTACAAGAACCTGAAGCTGCCAGCAAAGAGATCCATCAACTGTTCTGGGATCACACGAGGGGACCAAGAAGCGGTGGTCCAGGCTCTCCTGGACAACCTGGAAGTCAAGAAGAAGCGGTTGCCTTTCACTGACACCTATTACCTCAACATAACCAGGGACTGTGAGCGGTTTAAGGCCCAACGGAAGTTCATACAGTTCCCACTGAGCAAGGAAGAGCTAGACTTCCCCATTGCATACTCGATGGTGGTCCATGAGAAGATTGAAAACTTTGAACGGCTGCTGCGAGCTGTGTATGCCCCTCAGAACATATACTGTGTCCATGTGGATGTGAAGTCCCCAGAAACTTTCAAAGAGGCAGTCAAGGCCATTATTTCCTGCTTCCCCAATGTCTTCATGGCCAGTAAGTTGGTCCCCGTGGTTTATGCCTCCTGGTCCAGAGTGCAGGCCGACCTGAACTGTATGGAAGACTTGCTCCAGAGCTCGGTGCCATGGAAATACTTACTGAATACATGTGGAACAGACTTCCCCATAAAGACCAATGCCGAGATGGTCCTGGCCCTCAAGATGTTGAATGGGAAGAACAGTATGGAGTCTGAGATACCTTCTGAGTACAAAAAAACTCGCTGGAAATACCGCTATGAGGTGACAGACAGACTGTCCCTAACCAGCAAGATGAAGGACCCTCCCCCTGATAATTTACCTATGTTCACGGGGAATGCCTATTTTGTGGCTTCTCGAGCCTTTGTCCAACATGTCTTAGAGAACCCCAAATCCCGAAGACTGATTGAATGGGTCAAAGACACCTATAGCCCCGACGAACACCTCTGGGCCACCCTTCAGCGTGCTCCATGGATGCCTGGCTCTGTTCCCTACCACCCCAAGTATCACATCTCAGACATGACTGCCATCGCCAGGCTGGTCAAGTGGCAGGGCCATGAGGGAGATGTCAGCATGGGGGCACCTTATGCACCCTGTTCTGGAATCCATCAGCGGGCCATCTGCATTTATGGGGCCGGGGACCTGCACTGGATTCTTCAGAACCATCACCTCTTGGCAAACAAGTTTGACCCAAGGGTGGATGATAACGTCCTGCAGTGCTTAGAAGAGTATTTACGCCATAAGACCATCTATGGGACTGAACTTTGAGCTGTACTGTGGGCGGATCGATACCCAAGGGCCAGGGACGTGTGCTAACATGGCCAGGGCATGCTGGTACTGTGTGGGGTGGGGGATGGGGGCTGTGGAATTCATGGCACCCCCCAGGGTCAGAGGGCTGCTTTTGGAGTGTGGAGAGTAGATATGCTGACTTGCAGACTACTTCCCTGGGTGAACACTGACTCGGCCCACTTCCAATAGCTCCTTCATGCACTTTCTCACTGAGTTCATAATAAGAACCAGCTGTCTGGGTAAGTGTAGGAGGATACCCTGGATTTCAGTTGAATTGGTATCGAGTTTTCCACTCTGTGGAGGTGCCCATTCCCAATGATTCTAGGCTTGGTAGTGGGGAGGGGACTTTTTGATGGACAGAAGGCCTTCTGTTTTGTACTATTAACTTAATAAATAGCTTCTGATTAAAATCTCTACCTCTTTTTTTTTTTTTTGTCTAGTAAGCCAGAAATAAAACCGTGAGACTTTTTCTCATAACTCTTGGTGACATTTGAAATCCCCAGTAGCCAGCAAGAGAATCACCATTATTCCCTAGTGATCATGGCAGGCTGTATAAATGGCCAATGCACAAGAATGTAAAGCCCCCCCTTGTTTTGTTAACATTGCCAGTAAAAAAGCCAGGGTGATTTAACCAATGTGATCATCCGTATCCTTACAGGAAAATTACAGCACTAATTTTGCAAGCTTCACAGCCAAAGCTTAATGTTTCATAACAGAGATTGTAGCAGCCATTAGGAAAGGTCACCATATAATTTACTGTCAAAATTGGAACTCATTTTAGTTGGCAGGGGGTGGGTGGTCTGTAGTATTAATGATTATTTAGATAACAAGAATAAACTAGGTCTGGTTACTCCATCTTTATGCCTCTTGAGTCAAAACTCTTATTAAGTACGTGAATGGAATGGTCACCGATTTTGTGGTTTATACATTTCTATGGGTGGGAGACAATTGTGTGTGTGTATGTTGTATGTGCATTCTCTGCCCCAGCCTTCTGGCCACCTGCCCAACAAATGTTACCCAGTGAAACAGTTTCTTTTCTAAAGCTCCAGAGATAATTACCAGGTTGTGTTAGTTGCTTAGTCGTGTTGGACTCTTTGCGACTGTTTGCTACTCCATGGACTGTAACCCGCCAGGCTCCTCTGTCCATGGGATTCTCCAGGCAAGAATACTGGCGTGGATTGCCATTCTCTTCTCCAGAGGATCTTCCCAACCTAGGGATCAAACCCTGGTCTCCTGCATCACAGGCAGATTCTTTACCGTTTGAGCTACAGGGAGATCTCGCTTTATCAGAAGGCAATCAGCTGCAAGTTATATTCTTCCGTGATGAGGAAGTGATCCTTTGTAAACAGATAAGCATATCTTGTATATGGTAGAACTGGTTTTCTGCATATAGTACATTCTGGAAAAGTGATTTACACACCAGTTTGTATAATCTACGGCTTCCCTGATGGCTCAGTTGGTAAAGAATCTGCCTGCGATGAGGGAGACCCTGGTTAGATCCCTAGGTTGGGAAGATCTGCTAGAGAAGAGAAAGGCTATCCACTCCAGTATTCTTGGGCTTCCCTTGTGGCTCAACTGGTAAAGAATCTGGCTGCAATGTGGGAGATCTGGGTTTGATCCCTGGGTTGGGAAGATCTCCTGGAGAAGGGAAAGGCCACCCACTCCAGTATTCTGGCCTAGAGAATTCCATGGACTGTATAGTCCACGGGGTCTCAAAGAGTCGGACACAACTGAGCAACTTGCACTCACTCACTCACTTGTATAATTGGATCCTGCAGTGAGCCTGTTTTCTTCATTTCTGATTTTGATTCAGTTCATCGAGTGTTCTCTCACAATCAACTTTCCCAGCATTCCATGTACTCTGACATAGCTATGACTGTGTCTGGCACAGTGACTTTTCTAGGTTAGTGATTGCTTCTGTAAGGCTGCATTCCTTTGATAATGGGCAGTGCCACCACCAGCTTACCTGCACTGTCGCAGAGTCCTCGTCACCTTGCTCTCATCATGGAGATGACCAGTGAGTAGTCAGGTGCTCTGCAGTGAGCCCTGAAAGGTCTGTCCTTAGCAGCAATGACTGTAGACCTCTCCACCTATTAGCCTTTCGAATGTCCTTGGTCCCCCTCTGAGGGGGCTGTAAGGGGGCAGAAAAGTTTCCAAGTACACATGTCCTGAAAAAAGAACTTGGGTCTTTGGCTTCATAGTCAACTTCCTCTTTAAATTTTCATGTGGGGAAAAAAAAATATGTCTTTATATAAATACATTAAAAAGATTAAAATGTGAACTTATCGTTTTGGGGGAACAAGTTGCTGGAATTCTCCAAGCACTGACATTTCCTCTAGAAATATTATACATTCAAGTGAAAAGGAAATGCTCTTTTTTTAATAAAACAAACACAAGGTCTTCATATCGGAAGGGTCAAGTTTCGCCCTCCTTGGGTTAGTGTATTTTAGAAATTGTACAATTAAACCAACCCATCTATTGATTTTTCCTTCTCTCATATCTGATTCTATACCTTATCTCTGGAAAGGAAACATCCTCTTGATGAATTGAGCAACTGTGTTTGTATTCCTTTAGAAAGCTTGAATTTCCTCTTTTGATTTGTGGACTGTTGGTAAGTGTTGTTTTAATCACTATATTTTTGCTGCACACTCTGCCCATTGTAATATGTCCTCTTTTCTTGATTTTGTGAAAATTTAAGAAAGGAAGAAAAGGCCGTTAATCTTGTTTGGAAACAGATGATATAATTTATTTGGGGAGAACAAGTATTTGAATTAAAAATGGACAGCATAATTAAATCCATGGCCTGCCTTAAGTACTTCAGCTGAACTGAATTTATCTACTGACTTCTTTCCCTTAGTTGGCCAGTCATGACAGAGACAGAGTTCCCATCTCTATGAAGCTTTGAGTGTATGACAAGCAACGGAATAGCTCATTCCACAAATGTTAATTAAGCTCTATTTACTAGGCATTGTTCTTGACACCAGGGGTAGTGTAGTCAATAAAACAGAGATTCCCATGCTAATGTTGTTCACAAACTAGTGGGAAAACAACTATAAACAGTTAACATATATGTATATTAGGAGGCAAATGCTAGAGAGAAATTGAAGGAAGTGAATGAGACCTTCCAGTGCGGAGGAAAATTTTAAATAGTGTGGTCAGGTCAGGGAGGTTACATTTTAATGAAAAATGTAACATTTGAGTAAACATCCGAAGGAGATGAAGGAATGACCGGTGAGGATAAATGGGGGAAGAACATTCTAGGCCAAGAGGAAAGACTTGCATAGCCCTGAAGCAGGAACACACCTGTCTTGTTTAAGGAACAACAAGGAAACTGGTGTAAATGGAGCAGAGGAAAGGGAGGGGTGAAGAGGTAAGAACGCAGGGGAAGAGGGTGTGTCCTGACGGCCTTTGTGACCCATAAGGTGGCCTTTGTCTTCTCTGAGAGATCATAGGCCGCTGGAAGGTCTCGAGCAGAGGGCTGGCAGGATCTAACACTTGAATGCTGCACTGAGGACACGCTGGCTGGCCGGGAGGCGGGGGTGGGGCAGGAGGCTGGTGCAGAGGCCAGCGTGCTCACCCCAGCACTAGCAGCAGCGGCGAGGACCCGGCTAGCAGCCGGAGAAATGGCCGAAGTGGTCACATCCTGGGAATGTTCTGCAGGTTCAATATGAGAGTTTGTGGGCAGATGGAGTTTGCTTATGAGATCAGTGGAGGAGTCAGGGATGACTCCAGTGGTTTTGTTCGGGTGTTAAGTTTAGGAGGACAGGGCTACCATTGGCCAAGACAGGCACACTGTGAAAGAGTGGCTGTTCAGGGGAAGACCATGGGTTTGACTTTGAAGATAAAAAATTAAAGATGCCTATTAGACATCTGAGAACGGATGCTGAAGGGATGACTGTGACAGGCGTCTGGGTTCAGAAGAGGTCTGGACTGGAGGCACTTAACCTGGGGCTCCTCAGTTTATTTATCATACAAAGCCATGAAATGGGATGAGAGCCCCCAAGGAATGAACAGAAATAGAAAAGAGCCTCCCAGACGAGTTCTGAGGGCCTTCCAAAATGCAGAGGTTAGGGAGATAAGGAGGAACCAACAAAAGAAGAGTTGGAGGGGAGCAGCTGGTGTAGTAGAAGGAAAGGAACTGGCTGTGCAGTGTTCTGGAAGTGTAAAGGAGAAAGCGACTCCGGAACGAGGAAGTTGACGACTGTGCCCCAAACCACTGAAAATCGCTTAAGATGAGAACAAAGACATGACTATTGGATTTAACGACGTAGAGCTGGCCTTGATAAGATCAACTTTTTTGTGGTGTTTGGAGGTGAGAATATGATTGGAGGTGGTTCAGAGAGAATGTTAGAGCAAATCTAGCTTTGGCCGGTACAGATAAATGTTTTGAGTTTTGCTTTAAGGCAAGAGAAGGAGAATAAAAGTAAATGGAAGGTTAAGAACAGTTTGTCCTAAAAATTAGAAAAGTGATAGCATGTTTGTCGGTTGATGAGAAAGATCTAGTCTAGAGGAAAAGATGCAGGAATGAGATGGATTACCTGCCAGAGTGACATCCTAGTGAAGAAGACAGGGTCATTATGTAGCGCACAGGAGAAAGGGCCTGTCTCTGATGGAAGCATGGACGACACTTCACCCACAGTAGCAGGACTGAAGGCAGGATAGATGGGCTCAGATGTACATGGATGGGTCAATGTGGTGGTCTGTAGAGTTTGTATAGTTCTATTCTTCTCTTTAATATTTTAGGTATAATATACACACAGAAAGGGGGCTTCCTGTGGCACAAGAATCTGTCTGCCAAGGCGGGAGATGTGGGTTCTGTCTCTGGGTTGGGAAGATTCCCTGGCGTAGGAAATGGTGACCCACTCCATAGAGGGAGGAGCCTGGTGGGCTACAGTTCCTGGGACTGAGTCAGACTCGACTGAGAAACTGAGTGTGTGCACAGACACAGACACACACACACACGGAAAAGTACAAAAATCCCAAAGATATAGATTTTTACAAAGTGAACAAATCTGTGTAACTAGAACCCTGATCAAAAACCAGAACATTACCAGCAACCCAGAGGGCTCCTGTGTCCCTTTCCAGTCACCACCTAGGCTGCAGCAAAGATAACCAGACATTGAAACCCAGCAGGACCCTGCAGGGCCCTTCTGGGTACAAGCCCTTCTGTGTCTCCAGTTCGTTTGTAGGAAAAGCTTTCCCTCCCTAGGTATTCCTAAAATTTCAAAGAGCAGACTCGAATTAATGACTAGAGAAAGTAAACGTGGAAAGAAAGAGCTTGAACACTGGAGTCAGAGGACTTCTAGTTCCTCCCAAAGGGAAGCAGGTAACAGTCTGATGCATATCTTTGAACTGTCCTGCAGAAACAAAGACTCACATCTGGTGGAGGATCACAAGATCCTAGACCCCAGACTGGTAGAACCAGAAGATCGACGACTAACATTCCTGAAACCTCATCCAACCTGATCACACATCCTACAACCCTCACCTCTAAAGTTGCCTTTAAAAACCAAAACCCACTGGGAACTTCAGGTCTCTTGCGTATTTAGCTGCCCAGGCTGCTTGCTTTTGTTTGGTTGCTCAGTCATGACTGACTCTTTGTGACCCTATGGCCTGCATATTCATGGTTCCTCTGGCCATGGGATTTCCCAGGCAAGAATACTGGATCTTTCTGGTCCCGGGGTTGAACCTGCGTCTCATGCGTTGCAGGCAGATTCTTTACCATCAGAGCCACCGGGGAAGCCCACAAATAGTACTTTGCTTTATCAGCATCCTGTGTTAGTGGATTGGCTCTGCAACATTCAGGTAAGTGGATCCAAGTTCTCTAACACCACTACTCTGTGACCTGTTTTTGAATTTTTTTAAGTATTATGTTCTCTTTTGTTTATGACTCCTTAAACTCAACATTTTGAGTTTCATCTATGTTGCATGTAGTCGAAGCTCAACGATTTTCACTGCTGTGTGATATTCCCTATGTGAATATACCATAGTTTTATCCATTCAACCGCTGCTGAATATTTGGGTTAACTTTTATGACTTGTGCTCTATGAACTTCTTGAAATGTTTTATAGGGAATATATGTATACATTTCAGTTTAGTAGGTATATAGGAGTGAAATTGCTGGGCCATAAATTATACACGTTTACCTTTACTAAGTACTGTCATCATTTTTACAACATGATCGACCAAAATAACTCCCACCAGCGAGGTGTGAAAGTTGCATTTGCTTCATTTCTTTGCTAATATTACTAATCTTTGTCATTTTAATCATTCTGGTGGGTGCTGGTGATATCAGATGGTGGTTTTAATTTGCACTTCCCTACTGTTCAGTAGCCTTTCAAATGCTTGCCATTTGGATATTCTGAAGTTCTCTTTCAATTACTTTTATTTTGTTCAGGTCAGGCTTTCCTTGTAGCTCAATTGATAGAGTCTGCTTTCTATGTGGGAGTGAGTGAGTGAAGTTGCTCAGTCCTGTCCGACTCTTTGCGACACTGTGGACTGTAGCCTACCAGGCTCCTCTGTCCATGGGATTTTCCAGGCAAGAATACTGGAGTGGGTTGCCATTTCCTTCTCCAGGAGATCTCCCACATTGTAGGCAGATGCTTTACCATCTGAGCCACCAGGGAATGCAGGAGACCTGGGTTCAATTCCTGGGTTGGGAAGATCTCCTGGAGAAGGAAATGACAACCCACTCCAATATTCTTGCCTGGAGAATCCCATGGACAGAGGAGCCTGGTGGGCTGAAACAGCAAGATGATTTTATGAAGAAATGGGGAAGAGATAGTGGAGGTTTAGAAAGAGAAAAATGTATTAAATGTTTCAGATTGGGAACTGGAAAAGAAACCAGGAAAAAAAATGATGCCTGGCAGCATTAAGAACCCATTGACGTTAGGGAAAGTGAATATAAAAAGAAATCAGCCACTCATTCACATTCAGCTGCAAGAGTACAGGCCTATAGTAGGAAGAGAGTAGGCTTTACTCAGGTTTGTGATTTATCCTAGCAAATATGAGAAAAATGATCAACTCCTGACCAATCTTGCTTCATCTACATGCAGACTAAGTTTCTAACCCCAACTGGGCTATTTTGAAGTAAAGCCCCAATATATTTTAAACTTATTTTTAAAAATAATTTTATGTGTTTACTTATGACCGTGTTGTGTCTTCACTGCTGTGAGGGCTCTTCTCTAGGTGTGATGAGCAGGGGCTACTCTCTGCTTGCGGTGTGTGGGCTTCTCACTGCAGCGGCTTCTTGTTGCAGAGCACAGGCGGAGGGCTTGCAGGCACTAGTGGTTGTGGAACATGGACTTCATAGCTCTGAGGCACATGGGATCTTCCCGGACCAGGGACTGAACCCATGTCTCCTGCATTGGCAGGCAGATTCTTTACCACTGAGCCACTAGGGAAGCCCCTAAATATATTTTTAAATTAGCTTATTCCGCAGTATGTAAATCTCAACTGAGATAAGTAATAAACATTTTAAAAACTCAACATATTAAATCATACCTAACATAGTAACCACTATGACCACTCAGGTATGACCTAGAGCAAATCCCTTATGATTATACGGTGGAAGTGAGAAATAGATTTAAGGGACTAGATCTGATAGATAGAGGACCTGATGAACTATGGAATGAGGTTCGTGACATTGTACAGGAGACAGGGAGCAAGACCATCCCCATGGAAAAGAAATGCAAAAAAGCAAAATGGCTGTCTGGTTAGGCCTTACAAATAGCTGTGAAAAGTAGAGAAGTGAAAAGCAAAGGAGAAAAGGAAAGATATAAGCATCTGAATGCAGAGTTCCAAAGAATAGAGAGATAAGAAAGCCTTCTTCAGCAATCAATGCAAAGAAATAGAGGAAAACAACAGAATGGGAAAGACTAGAGATCTCTTCAAGAAAATTAGACATACCAAGGGAACATTTCATGCAGAGATAGGCTCGATCAAGGACAGAAATGGTATGGACCTAACAGAAGCAGAAGATATTAAGAAGAGGTGGCAAGAATACACAGAAGAACTGTACAAAAAAGATCTTCACGACCAAGATAATCACGATGGTGTGATCACTCACCTAGAGCCAGACATCCTTGAATGTGAAGTCAAGTGAGCCTTAGAAAGCATCACTACGAACAAAGCTAGTGGAGGTGATGGAATTCCAGTTGAGCTGTTTCAAATCCTGAAAGATGATGCTGTGAAAGTGCTTCACTCAATATGCCAGCAAATTTGGAAAACTCAACAGTGGCCACAGGACTGGAAAAGGTCAGTTTTCATTCCAATCCCAAAGAAAGGCAATGCCAAAGAATGCTCAAACTACCGCACAATTGCACTCATCTCACATGTTAGTAAAGTAACGCTTAAAATTCTCCAAGCTAGGCTTCAGCAGTACGTGAACCGCGAACTTCCAGATGTTCAAGCTGGTTTTAGAAAAGGCAGAGGAACCAGAGATCCAATTGCCAACATCTGCTGGATCATGGCAAAAGCAAGAGAGATCCAGAAAAACATCTGCTTCTGCTTTATTGACTATGCCAAAGCCTTTGACTGTGTGGATCACAATAAACTGTAGAAAATTCTGAAAGAGATGGGAATTCCAGATCACCTGACCTACCTCTTGAGAAACCTATATGCAGGTCAGGAAGCAACAGTTAGAACTGGACATGGAACAACAGATTGGTTCCAAATAGGAAAAGGAGTATGTACATCAAGGCTGTATACTGACACCCTGCTTATTTAACTTCCGTGCAGAGTACATCAGGAGAACGCTGGGCTGGAAGAAGCATAAGCTGGAATCAAGATTGCCGGGAGAAATATCAATAACCTCAGATATGCAGATGACACCACCCTTGTGATAGAAAGTGAAGAGGAACTAAAAAGCCTCTTGATGAAAGTGAAAGAGGAGAGTGAAAAAGTTGACTTAAAGCTCAACATTCAGAAAACAAACATCATGGTGTCTGGTCCCATTACTTTATGGGAAATAGATGGAGAAAATGGAAACTGTCAGACTTTATTTGTTGGGGCTCCAAAATCACTGCAGATGGTGATTGCAGCCATGAAATTAAAAGACGCTTACTCCTTGGAAGGAAAGTTATGACCAACCTAGATAGCATATTGAAAAGCAGAGACATTACTTTGCCAACAAAGGTCCGTGTAGTCAAGGCTATGGTTTTTCCAGTGGTCATGTATGGATGTGAGAGTTGGACTGTGAAGAAAGCTGAGTGCCAAAGAATTGATGCTTTTGAACTGTGGTGTTGGAGAAGACTCTTGAGAGTCCCTTGGACTGCAAGGAGATCCAACCAGTCCATCCTAAAGGAGATCGGTCTTGGGTGTTCTTTGGAAGGAATAATGCTGAAGCTGAAACTCCAGTACTTTGGCCACCTCATTCGAAGAGTTGACTCATTGGAAAAGACTGATGCTGTGAGGGATTGGGGGCAGGAGGAGAAGGGGATGACAGAGGATGAGATGGCTGGATGGCATCACCGATGGCTTGACTCGATGGACGTGAGTTTGAGTGAACTCTGGGAGACGGTGATGGACAAAGAGGCCTGGTGTGCTGCGATTCATGGGGTCGCAAAGAGTCGGTCACGACTGAGTGATTGAACTGAACTGAACATAGTAAAATTAATTCTTTGATACTAAATGTTTTAAAATATTCCCCAGTGTCTTAATTATGTTGTAGAGTGGCTTATTTGAATTTCCTTTCTCGGTCTTTTCAGTTTTGACAGTTTGTTAAACAAGTTTTTTGTTTTTTCCCTGTATGGTCACCATGCTTTGGATTCTGCTGATAGGATGCCAGCAACACTATTTAACATATTTAATATGTTCCTGTCCCCAATATTTCTTATAAACTGGTGCTTAGATTTAGGGGCTTAAAAGGATTCAGGTTTGAAGTTTTGTCAAGAAAATTTCATTTTGGTATCTTGTATTTCCTATTCTATCACAGCAGGAGGTTCATATGTCTGTTTGGCCTCTTTTTAAATGTTGGGATTGAACTCTATGGGGTTTGGAAGTTGTCAGGTGGATTATACATTTCCTATAACCTTTTCACCTAATCATTTAAGCAGCCATTGAAGATCATTGTTTAGTCCTATTATTTTATAACAAATTACAAATGGTAGTATCCTAATTCTATAAATCCTTCATTTAAAATTTAATGTGAAGCGAAACTTCCTTATCATCTATATTGCTAGTCTGAAGAACAATATTTCCCTTTACCAGTTTAATGCAAAATAATGAAGTGGTTACCTAATGAAAATGAATCTATGTGTATTTTAGAACTCCAGAAATGTTAAAAAAAAAAACAATTTATATGCTGTGAGTCACTGCACTTATTTTAATGGTGTTCCATCTTTGGCTAGTGTATGGCTAAAGGGCCAAAGTATCACAAACATGGTGGCTTAAGACAACAGAAACTCACTGTTTCACAGGTCTGGATGACGTAAGTCTAAAACCAGTTTCACCGGGTCAGGACAGGGTGTAGGCACGGCCATGCTCCCTCTGGAGGCTTTCGGGGAGAACCTGCGCCTTGTGTCTTCCAGCTTCTGTGGCTTGTAGCTGCCTTGCTCCAGTCTCTCCCTCCATGGTCATATTGCTTTCTTTTCTCCTGTATGCTGAGTCTCCTTCTGCATCCCTCTTATAGATACATGTGATTGCACTTAGGACCCATCCTGATTATCATACACTTTCCCCCATTCCAAGATCCTTAATAACATTTGCAAAACTTTTGCCACATAAGGAAACATTTACACATTCTAGGCATCAGGACTTGGTATCTCTGGGAGTCATTATTCAGTAGAGTGAGAACCTTTTAAAGTTGGCTGTTTCCTTCGGATATGATTCCAGTAATTTTGGATACCTTCCTCATTTTCTATTATAAAAAGCCTTTCTAAGACTGTATTTCTATCCTTTACCTTTAGTTAGCTATTCTCATAAAATTTTTCTGGTTTTTAAATGTGAATGGTATTTTTAAACCACAATTCTGGCATTAGAGATGCTCTTTGTAAATGGGTTGTTACTGAAACAAAGGATCCAGGAATCAAGAGGGTGAGTGTGGCTCTCAGTAAAGTTACATTCAATAAGTCACTGAAAATAATTTTTGCTTCCTGTACCTGCAACTTTGGGCTCGGCTTTTTGGGCCCCACGGGAGGAATTCTTCCACCAGGAAACCAATAGGGTTGCCACTGAACTGGAAATTGAGATTCCCCCTTGAGTATTTAGGGTTTTTGTGCCCCTGGACCAATGGGAAAATGAGGGGGTTATTATATTGACTGGGGTGGAAAGTGAGTAACTCGGCTGTGTGTGATTCTTTGCAACTCTGTGGATTGTAGCCTGCCAGCCTCCTCTGTCCATGGAATTCTCCAGGCAAGAATACTGGAGTGGGTAGCCATTCCTCTCCAGGCAATCTTCCCAACTCCAAGGATCAAATCTGGGTCTCCTGCACTGCAGGTGGACTCTCTACTGTCTGAGCCACCAGGAAGCCCATTGTCTGGGGTGGTTGATCCCAATTATCAAGGGACATATAGCTGCTGCTAAACTCTGTGGTGTTGGAGAAGACTCTTGAGAGTCCCTTGGACTGCAAGGAGACTCAACCAGTCCATCCTAAAGGAAATCAGTCCTGAATATTGGAAGGACTGGTGCTGAAGCTGAAACTCCAATACTTTAGCCACCTGATGTGAAGAACCAATTCATTGGAAAAGACCCTGATGCTGGGAAAGATTGAAGGCAGGAGGAGAAGGGGATGACACAGGATGAGATGGTTGGATGCCATCACCAGCAAGACCGACAGGAGTTTGAGTAGGCTCTGGGAGTTGGTGATGGACAGGGAAGCCTGGTGTGCTGCAGTCCATGGGGTTACAGAGTCAGACCTGACTGGGCAACTGAACTGAACTGAAACACTGTAACTCACTGGAGTGTCTTAGTGCCCCTATATTCAGTTGTAAAAGTTAAAGGAAGACTGTAGCAATTCACTAAAGGTAAATTCACTAAGAACTTACATACTTCAGGAATGAAGTTTAGGGTCTCCTAAAGAACCCCAGTCAGCTAAGGAGCTGACTGAAGGCAACTGGAAAATGGTATGGGCTGTGTCAAAAAGATCAGCCTGATGGCTAATTTATAAAAATGAGGACTATGCCATTCATGTTTGTTTGTTCTATGGTGTGTGTATAAACTACATTTGATTCCTTTTAAAAACGCTGCAATTTTCACTCGCCTCAGCTTTCCTAAACTCTCAGTATCTTCTCAGCTCAGCAGGGTTGCCAGGCTCTGTTTGGGTTCCCCCCTCCCTGTGTCTTTCAGTTCAGTCGCTCAGTCGTGTCCGACTCTCTGCGACCCCAGGAATCGCAGCACGCCAGGCCTCCCTGTCCATCACCAGCTCCCAGAGTTCACTCAAGACTCACGTCCATCGAGTCGGTGATGCCATCCAGCCATCTCATCCTCTGTCGTCCCCTTCTCCTCCTGCCCCCAATCCCTCCCAGCATCAGAGTCTTTTCCAGTGAGTCAACTCTTTGCATGAAGTGGCCAAAGTACTGAAGTTTCAGCTTTAGCATCATTCCTTCCAAAGAAATCCCAGGGCTGATCTCCTTTAGAATGGACTGTTGGATCTTTAGTCTGGGTATTGCTCCCTGCAGACAACTGGATGACTACAGAGCTCATCCTTACCCCCTGCCCCGATTCTCAGGGATTACAGCCTTGGGTCCTGCCTGTTGTCTACTGTCTGAAGAACACGGTTTCATACATTTTGTGTACTTTTCTAGTTGTTTACAGAAGGAAGTTAAGTCCTGTCCTTGTTATTCTGGCATGCCTTGAAGTCTCTGAAGATGGCTTAAAAAACAAAGTTGAGATTAAAATTGACAGGTAACATTTTATTAATCTTAGATGCACAAAGTGATTTTATATATGTGTGTATTGCAAAATGATTACCATGATGTTAATATCCATCAAGACACAGACAATTATTTTTGTGGTGAGATTTAAAAGTTAGATCTACTTTCGGTTCAGTTCAGTTGCTGTGTCTGACTCTTTGCGATGCCATGGACTACCGCACCCCAGGCCTCCCTGTCCATCACCAATTCCTGGAGTTTACTCAAACTCATGTCCATTGAGTTGGTGATGCCATACATCCTGTGTCATCCCCTTCTCCTCCTGTGTTCAATCTTTCCCAGCATCAGGGTCTTTTCCAATGAGTCAGTTCTTCGCATCAGGTGGCCAAAGTACTAGAGTTTCAGCTTCAGCATCAGTCCTTCCAATGAATATACAGGACTGATTCCTTTAGGAAGGAATGTTTAGATCTTCTTTCAGTCCAAGGGACTCTCAAGAGTCTTCTCCAACACCACAGTTCAAAAGCATCAATTCTTTAGCGCTCAGCTTTCTTTAAAGTCCAACTCTCACATCCACACGACTAGTGGAAAAACTATAGCTTTGACTAAATGGACCTTTTGTGTCAAAGTAATGTCTCTTTTCTTCCAAGGAGCAAGCCTCTTTTAATTACATTGCTGCAGTCACCATCTGCAGTGATTTTGGAGCCCGAAAAAAATCAAGGCTGTTACTATTTCCATTGTTTCCCCATATATTTGCCATGAAGTGATGGGACCAGATGCCATGATCTTAGTTTCCTGAATGGTGAGTTTTAAGGCAACTTTTTCACTCTCCTCTTTCACTTTCATCAAGAGGCTCTTTAGTTCCTCTTTGGTTTCTGCCATAAGGGTGGTGTCATCTGCATATCTGAGGTTATTGATATTTCTCCTGGCAATCTTGATTCCAGCTTGTGCTTCTTCCAGCCCAGGGTTCTCATGATGTACTCTGCATAGAAGTTAAATAAGCAGGGTGACAATATACAGCCTTGACATACTCCTTTTCCTATTTGGAACCAGTCTGTTGTTTCATGTCGTTCTAACTGTTGCTTCCTGACCTGCATACAGATTTCTCAAAAGGCAGGTCAGGTGGTCTGGTATTCCCATCTCTTTCAGAGTTTTCCACAGTTTGTTGTGATCCACACACTCAAAGGCTTTGGTGTAGTCAATAAAGCAGATGTTTTTCTGGAACTCTCTTGCTTTTTTGATGATCCAGTGGATGTTGGCAATTTGATCTCTGGTTCCTCTGGCTTTTCTAAATCCAGCTTGAACATTTGGAAGTTCATGGTTCATGTACCGTTGAAGCCTGTTTTGGAGATCTACTTTCAGCAACTTTTAAACACCCAGTTGACCGTTGAACAATGAGGCCGAGGGTTGCTGACCCTTTGCAGTTGGCCTGTATAACTTAGAGCTGGCCTTCTACACAGGCCAACTATAACTTACAGCTGGCCTTCTATATGTGGTTTTTCTGAATTCGTGGTTCCACATCTGTGGATCCAACCTACTGTGGGTCGTGTAGCACTCTCACGTTAGCACACACGTGTAGCACTGTCACGTGTGTGTGTGCTCAGTCGTGTCTGACTCTTTGCAAACGCATGGACTGTAGCCCACCAGGCTCTTCTGTTCATGGGATTTGCCAGGCAAGAATAATGGAGTGGGTTGACATTTGCTTCTCCAGCATTGTGGTACTTACTATTAAACAACAACGAAATCCCTGTATAAGTGGACTTGCACAGTTCAAACTGGAGTGAATGATAGTACTTAAAAACATTTTTTAATTGGAGAATTTCTTTACAATGTTGCATTGGTTTCTGCTGTGCAACAATGTGAGTCAGCTCTAGGTTTACACATCTCTCTTCCCTCTTGAGCTCCGTCACTCTCCCCATCTCACCCCTCTAGGTCATCACAAAGCGCTAGGCTGAGGCTCTGTGTTATACAGCAACGTCCCATTCGCTGTCTTAACACATGATGTGTATACATTTCAGTGCCACTCTCAATTTGTTCCACTTTCTCCTTCACTTGTTACCTATAGTCATTGTGCTGTATATTCTCTGGACTTATTTATATAGCTGCAGGTCTGTATCTTATGACACCTTCACTCATTTTGCTCACTCAGGTCACCACCTGCCTCTGGCCATATCTGTTCTCTGTACCTATGAGTTCAGTTGATTTTAGATTCTACATATAAGTGAGTTTATATAGTCTATCTTTCTCTAACTTCTTTCACTTAGGATAATGCCTCAGGATCTATGTTGTGGCAAATAACAAATTTGTTTTTTAAAAAATGGCTGAGTAATATTCCGGTCCTTGTGGGTCACACGTAACACTGTATGCATCCATCCATCCACCCACGGTCGCTTATTTTCACATCTTGACTATTGTAAATAGTGCTGCTTTAAACATGGGTGCAGGTTATCTTTTTAAGATAAAAGATTTCATTTACTTCACATAAATACTCAGAAGAATTGCTGCATCATATTCTAAGGTTTTAAATTTCTGAGGAATCTTCAAAGTCTTCCCTAAGTAGTTGCACCAATTTACGTTCCTGCCAAGAAGGCATGATGGTTGCCCTTCTCTCTGATCTTTGCTAATGTCTGTCTTTTTGATAGTAGTATTCTAACAGGTAGGAGGTGATTATCTTACTGTGGTTCTGTGTTGCAATTCCCTGGTTAATGATGGACATCTTTTTGCGTACCTGTTGATGTTACTCATGTCCTCTTTGGGAAAATGTCTGTTCAGATCTTCTGCTTTTACCTATTGAGTTGTCTTCTGAATTCTTTGTTGTTTTTTTGGGTATAAACCCATCAGATATGTAATTTGCAAATGTTGTCTTCCATTCTTTAGGCTGCCTGTTCATTTTATTGATGATTTCCCTTGCTGTGCAGAGAAGCTTTTTAGTTTGATGTAGTCCTACTTAGTTTTGCTTTTGCTGCCTTCGCTTTTGGTATCAAAACAAAAACACTGCCGGGACTGATGTCAGGGAGATTTACACATTTTCTTTTAGTCTAATGACTTTTGGTCTTAGGTTCTTTAGTGCATTCTGAATTAATTTTTTGGTGTAGTGTAATATAGTGGTCCAGTTTTGTTCTTTTGTATGTGGATGCCCAGTTTTCTCAATGTCATTTATGGACAAGAATGTCCCATTGCATATTCTTGCCTCCTTTGTCATAAATTGATCATTTATGTGTGGGTTTATTTCTGGGCTCTCTATTCTGTTCCATTGATCTATTTTTTTTTTTAATGCCAATGTACTACAGTGTTTTTTTTGGGGGGGGGTACAGTGTTTTGATTACTATAGATTCATAATATAGTCAGCAGAAAGTGTGATGATTTCAGGGTTGTTCTTGCTTTAGCTACTGAAGGTGTTTTGTGGTTCACTTTGGGGAACAGAATGAGTAGAAGCAGAGGAAGAAAGGATTAGAGAATAAGACAGTTGGAATATTCGAGAGAGAATACCGTTGACAGTTTTCTTGCATAATGCTCTCTTGAACTAATCCTGCTAAATCCTTTGCTGGATGCTTCGTAACACCTTGAGGCATTTACCTTAAGACAAGGTAAATGCCTTGCCGCAAACCTTGTGCACATTTTATCTACCTATGTACTAGAAAAATATGATTCTATCATTACTGCAGCATATAAAAAATGGTTGAAGTTTCACCAATTTACAGGGCATTTTTAGAACGGACTGACAAAACTAAGGTTGCAAATTCTTGTTTTAGTTCTGCTAACATAGGAATAGACTTTTTTTTCCTTGCATATTAACAGGCTGATCACTGCAGATGGTGACTGCAGCCATGTAATTAAAAGACGCTTGCTCCTTGGAAGGAAAGTTATGACCAACCTCAATAGTATATTCAAAAGCAGAGACATTACTTTGTCAACAAAGGTCTGTCTAGTCAAGGCTATGGTTTTTCCAGTGGTCATGTATGGATGTGTGAGTTGGACTGTGAAGAAGGCTGAGTGCCAAAGAATTGATGGTTTTGAACTGTGCTGTTGGAGAAGACTCTTGAGAGTCCCTTGGACTGCAAGGAGATCCAACCAGTCCATTCTGAAGGAGATCAGCCCTGGGATTTCTTTGGAAGGAATGATGCTGAAGCTGCAACTCTAGTACTTTGGCCACCTCATGCGAAGATTGACTCATTGGAAAAGACTCTGATGCTGGGAGGGACTGGGGGCAGGAGGAGAAGGGGACGACCGAGGATGAGATGGCTGGATGGCATCACCGACTCGATGGACGTGAATTTGAGTGAACTCCGGGAGTTGGTGACGGACAAGGAGGCCTGATGTGCTGCGATTCATGGGATCGCAAAGAGTCGGACACGACTGAGCGAATGAACTGAACTGAAGTGAAGCTTATTATCACTAGAGCCTGTGGGAGAGCACAAACTGGTATACACTCTGGCCGTGTCTCTCCTGTAATCTCTGGTAAAGTCTGAGTACTACCATGGTGGGAAGATTAGACCAGCTATATCACTATGCAAATGTTAGTCATGTGATGTGTATGCAAGTAATTAGAACTGAGAGGGAATGTCAGGCTGTGACTCTGCACTCATGCCTAGGGAAAAACGTGTGCGTATGGTGTCTGAGCTGAATACAAGAACTGGTTTCAACCTGTGGAATGTGGTACAATCCCTAGGGACTACATACACCTGGGGCATTCCAGATATACCTTAAATACCTGGCACTCCGTACCAGTTACCTGGGTGAATATGAGTGAGTACTGAAACCCATGCAAGTCCTTCCTGTCCTTGCTGTGTTTCCCCATGACTTCTTTGTTAAGAACTCATAAGGAAAGAGATCAATATGGGTTACACTCAATACAAGTGGGTTTATGTTCTGAAGGATGGATAGGATTTTGATTCTGAAAGGTAAGTCATGAGAAATGAAGGAAACTGCATAACCAAAGACAGAAGTCTCTTTTGTGTCTTTCTCAAATTAACTGAGCAGACTATGCGATCGTTGGTACGAAAGATTAGGAAGAGAACACTGGAATGGATTATGCAGAATGGGCTGCAAGAATGAAAGTTAAGTTTTAATGTTAAGAATCAAGGACTACACTGAGATACTGAGCTAACACCAGGGGCGCCCAGTCCTTCCTACCATTACTAGGTTACAGTAATCAACCATTTCCTGCAAGAAACTCAAGACCTGTATCTTTTGCAAACACAATCTAGTGACATCATTTATAGGATTTAAAATTCCCAAAAGTATACACCTCCATAGACTTCTTTAAGATCTCTCTGTTCATAACACGAAAGTCTAAACCATTATTCCTTAGGAAACAGAAATTTCTACAACCATTGGAAGTTTACTATCAACATTACTTGTCTTGTAACCATTATCCTGAACCTTCAAAATAAAAAGGTATTGATCTTGACTAACTGCAGTTAAGACAAATCCTAATTACATAAAGCCTTTGGTAATTAAGTTTCTAAATCTGTAAGAGGGGAACAAAGTTCTTCCAGGGTCGTTGTGAGGATTATCTAAAAGAAAAACACACAGCACCGGGTGTTTACCATAATGAAGTTAGTGATGTTGGCCCTTCTCTTACACAGATCAGACGTACTTAAAAATGATGACATCTATAGAGTAACATGCTTTCTCAACAACAAAAGAAAAGCTGAGGGATTGTGTGCAAATAAAGATCTTTTTAATATTTTAATAGGTTTATGATGGAGTGAGAGTGAAAAGACGGCGTCACTGAAAAGGGTTGAATTGCGGAGGACCACAGGCTGGGGCTTTAAAAGCCTGCTCCTACTAAATGATAAACATTCTGCGAGACATTTTAGAAATGCCACATTCTTCATCATGTGTTCCTAGACTAACAAAACTTTTCCTTCAAGTACACAAAGATATGGCAGACGGTTAACAAGACTTTTTATTGAAAGTCTAGTAACTGGTAAGATGTAGAGCGCTCTAGAAATGAAACCTGCCTGTTATGGCCAATTTAATTACATGTCATGTGAAGACTGTTTTATGTTGTTGCAAATAGGTTTTCTGGTTTTATTTTAGCTATGAAAGTCACTCAGTCGTGTCCTACTCTTTGCAACCCAGGAATTCCCCAGGCCAGAATACTGGAGTGGGTAGCCTTTCCCTTCTCCAGGGGATCTTCCAACCGAGGGGTCGAACCCGGGTCTCCTGCGTTGCAGGCGGAGTCTTCACCAGCTGAGCTACAAGGGAAGCCCTTATTTTAGCTATATAAGCTGTCTAAAGATGGTCTAATTTTTTCCTAGTTGAGTTTTTCACACCAATGATTACCCTTGTTTTTGCACTTTAAAAAAGATTTTTATAAGGAAAGTTCCAGTCTGGAATTCTGGTTTTGTCCCAGCTAATGCTTTCATCAGCTAAACTTGCAACTGATAACTAACCTGACGCTACTGAAATGAATGCATGTTCTGATTTCCTTTGTAAGGAACACGGTACTCTTTCAAAATGCTTATCTAGTATCTGCATATTGTGAGCTTAGTAGCTCTAGCAGTTATTACTCACATTGAGTTTTAAAATGAATTTATTAAAGAATGGTCCTAGGAAGGCAACAATGTTTGATTTGTCATTAAAAAAAAGTTCTGTTTCTTCAGGCTGTATAATAAAGAGGGTGCAGAGTTATGAGCTTCTTTCTATTGGAATTCTCTGATAGTATAGCACAGAGTAGTCATTTCTGCAATGCTAGAATAAATTAAAAAAAAAAGTCTCTTCTATGTTTCTCTTCAAAAAGCGATGAACAGTAACAGGATGGCATTAAAAAGCCATTTCTTTTTTCTATTCATTCTGTAGTATTGGAGCCAGTATCTAGGAAACAGAGGAGAGAAAGAGTAAATTCAAGAAGCAACTTAAATATTTCGAGAAAATCTTTCAAAAGTAAAACAGGAACTAACGGTGGTGAAGAAGGGGAGACAAAAAGCTGACCACAGCAGTATCTTCTGCACTTAAATGTCACTTTACCTGAATGGGAAAGCCAATTTTTAGCCCCCATATTTATGTTAAGAAAAATCAAGCTATACTACATTTGGTCTATATACTTTTTTTCAGGTCCTCTACTTTCCCAAAATTTAAAACCACAAAGGACAATGATGTATAATCAGAAGAAATTTGTATTTAATTCCTGGTGAGAAAAAAAACCCCCAATTCTAGTCACTATCACTTTTTCTCTGCTTCTCTATTAGGAACTGAACTGTATTTCAGAAAGCTGACCAGCAGAAAAAATGGTTTTATTTCATAGTAGCACTGCATTTATCTGGTTAGGAATGGTATTATTACTTAATCTCCTACCTCTAACTGCCACAGCCATTTATATTTTAATGACTGGTTTTTTTCTGCTGACATAGAGGAACATGGAACACAATCTAAACTTTTCTTGAAGACTCAACAATTTTTTCTTTGAAGAGCAATCTCTTATACTGTGCTGTAAGTGAAGCAAGCTCCTCAGAAGCCACCGAAGGAGGTGAGACTGATTTGTACTTTACATCCATGAAGTTTGAGAAAATAAGATACATCTTTTATCTTTAAGAAGCAAGAGAAATATACTTTAAGGACCACTTATAAATAAAATATGTATGTTTACATGGACTCTTTGATATTAAGTTTGCTAAGGGGCCTTCACTGACTTTTTGGTTATTAAATATGTTTCAAATAATTGAAACTGACACTCTGTTAGTCTATATCTGTGCTGTCCAATATGGTAGCCACTGGCTAGGCACATGTGCTTAAAGTTAACTAATATCAGACCATTAACTATCTCAGCTACCCTAACCCATTTCAAGTGCTTAATATCAGATGAGGCTACAGGACAGTACAGACAAAAAATTTCCATCAGGTGCTGATCCATACAATAAACTCGTTTTGGTAGAGGTCTAGAAATTACACAGTAATGCTAAAATTCTATAGTAAAAGTTTGAAAACCTAAGGGTTATAAGGATGCTATTAATTAGCCTAAATTATAAGAAAGACTTGGGGGAAAAAATACATTATCTGACATACAGAGAAATGTTATCACTTGTGATCCAGGAGCTATTTTTAAACAGACTTTTGTTATTGTTATAACAAGGACCAAAGTATATGATAACTATATAAAATCATCCTAAAGTTCTTAGAATGATTATTTCTAGTTAACCTTCTGAAACGTACAAGCCACTGTAACATTGCTCATTTTAGAGACTCTGACATCTGGAAAACACAATTTCTTTAAAAAAGGGAGAAAGGTATAATTTCAGGCAGCTATCAAAAATCAGGCTTAAGAGAACAATAGTTAATGAGTTGTATGAAAAACGATGTATTCACAAATGAGTATTACTATAAAGATATATATATAAGTGAAGGCTAGAAGATTATATACTCAAGTGATATGTTATCTCCAGGTGTTACAAATGATGTCTTTTCTTCTGTGTGGTTTTCTGTCTATCTTTTCAGTGATAATTTGGGTTTCAAAGAAATGCTCTAATAACAATAAAAACCTAACCTATAACCCAAGAAATGTAGGGTTTTGCTTTCCACATTTGTCTTTCTCTTGGTTTTCACAACTCCCCTTCTTGGAATGTGACAGTCTTCTCTATTCAATTTCAGGAATAATTGCTTTAAATGCAAACTGTTCAGAATACAAAGTAAAAGTAAGTATATTTAAAATATAATTTATATATTTATTTTTGCTAATTGAATTTAATCATGGGACAGAAAGCAGAGACATACAGTTTCTGAGACATTAAAGGCGTGAACAAGTTCCTAGGTCTGCTATGAAAATGTCTGCGAGTAACAGATGAGAAGACTAGATGTTTACCCTTATGAGTGATGGGGCTCTTATAATTATTTAAAAGATTTAAAATAATCACTTTAAAATGTATAGCTATTCAGTAACACAGAAGCCATAGGATAAACTGTTGAAATTAAATACGTAAGGAAAAAGAAAAAGCTTGAGAAATACTTCAAACCTGTAGCAGACATAGGGAAGAAAAGCTTACTA
This sequence comes from Redunca redunca, assembly GCA_006410935.1. Lineage (NCBI taxonomy): Eukaryota > Metazoa > Chordata > Mammalia > Artiodactyla > Bovidae > Redunca > Redunca redunca. The sequence continues at coordinate 800,812 of SJYQ01002620.1, read as the reverse complement.
ATTTGTTCCCCTTTCCCCCAACACAAATTCAACCTGTACAAGTAGTCTATGTGTCATACGAAATGTTTATACCTCAAGTTGGTAAAAGGACTATTTGAGATCCGGAATTTAGAATCTGAGAAAGGAGCCAGGTCTCTGCTTGGGAGTAGATCATTAGCCAACTTCCCCCCTTACTTTCAGATGATTGTCTAAAGATGCATGAAAAAGATTGCAAGTAGCTTTGCTTTCACAGTAATTAGGGTAGACACTTACTTTTACCATCACAGGCTACAATTTTCACTTTATCCACTTTAATAAGTTCTGTCACCTCTCTGAATTCAACATCATTCAATACAAAAGTCCACACGTTATCGCAGAATCTGTATGTATTTAGAGAGCCCTTTAAAACAAAACATTGAGGCAAACCATGAAGTCATTTTTTTCCCCCTCACATTTTTCTCCAGACAACTTATGAAATCCTAGCTACAAGTATATAATTCTCAAAATAGGATGAAAGTTAAGGAAAATAAAGCAAGCAAGCATTAAGATACCATACTATTACTTAAAAAAAATCCTAGAGAAATATGCCAAGGTAAGAGTTCATTTTAGTTAGCAGACTATTTCCAGCACTGGAAGAGCCTGCAAATTACTCACCTGAAATCTGAAGAAAAGCTGAAGGGAAATTTGAATTTGTATTTCTACTGCCCTCATGTGGTGAAATTATGAAAATGTATTTGAATTTTTGTGAAACTACTTTAAGAAAGCAACCTATTTTATTGTGTATGTTAATTCTCCAAATTTGTACACATGCATGGAATGCCTAGAAACATATATTAGCCACTGAGATGATTACATTATTGTCCTGTGCAACTGACATTCTTATTTTCTTTTAGGAAAATAAAAAGATCTTTTTGAAGAGTATGATGAAGGTGCAAGGATGAATGCTGGCAGAATATAGTCAAAACCCGAGAGACGTACACATGGACTCACAAGAGCACTGACATTTAGTATCAATACAACATTTACATGCCTAAACCCTTGGAACCAGAAAAAAAAAAATCAGCACTAAACTGTTTCCTGCAGTGTTACCTGTAATACCAAAATGTGAGTTCTCACTAATGTCTTACAAAGTTAGGGTGACTAGGGTAACTATATGGTTATGACTTAATTTACTAAATTCATTTACTCATAGGAATAATTACCACCCTAGGTGCTAAGGATACAATGGTAAGCAATAGACATATGATCCCTGCCACCGAAGAGGTTTAGCTGAGCAGGGAAGATCATTAAAACAATACATAGTGTGACGTGCTATGTAAGCCTGGGTTACTTGGAGCATAGCAGAAGACAGGACAGAGTGTGCAGGAGTCAGGGAAAGAAAGGTGGGGCAGCAGAATTGAAGACAGACACTTGGTGTGGGATAAGAAGTTCCAGAAACCAGAGTGTGACACGCGGTCCTAAGGTAGAAGAGATCAGGAACCTTGGGAAAGCTTTCATATCCTGAGGGTACCAGGAGGTCAGGGAAGGATTTCAAGCAAAACAGTAATGTACTAAAACTGCATGTTTGGTGATGGCATGAAGACCAGACTAGAGGGGAGTCTGACTGGAGGAAGGAGCCCCTAAGAAGCTGATACTTTAGCTGGCTGTGTCAAACAGGTGAGAGAGGCTGGGCAATAGCAGGAGCAAAGGGTCCTGAGAAGTGGAGAGGTTTTAAAAGGTAGATCCGTCAAAACTTGACAACAACTGCATATGGTTGGATAGTGAAGAGAGACGTCTTTGTTATTCCCAAGTTTTGGCTCGTGTAACAACACATTCAAAGAAAAAGCTGGTTTGAGAGGAAAGTTAAATTTGAGTTTGAGCTCCAACTTACTGTATCCAGTGCACAGCTGGACTGTAAAAGCAAGTATGGGAGAATATCAGCTTTAAAGTCAAAGACTAGATGAGATCATGAAAGGAGCATATGTGGAGCCCTAGATAACCGCTTAGGAAGACCAACAATTAAGTGACACAGACAGTAGGAAAACTACAAACGAGCTTCAGAGAGGGGCCAGAGAACAGCGGGAAAGCTAGAGCAGTATGGTTTCAAGGGAAGTATGAGTTTTAAGAGATTAATCAACAGTATTACTGACTGTACACTGGATTTATCAATAAATAACTTGGCAAGAGAAGTTTCAGTAGAGGAGTGCGATTAATGCATTGAAAATCACTCAGAACATACTGTTAAGTAAAAAGAGACAGAGCTGTAAGTGTAAAAAAATTTTTTTTTAAATTAGATCTGTTCTTTTGACTATAGTTTGAGGCTTTGGGAAGGCTGAAAAACCAAATGCCAACTCCAGCGTTCATTTCTGGCATCCCTGACTGTGTGTATAATCCACGATCCTATGAACGTGTAGGTGACTGTCATATCCAGTTGGTGGTAGCTGTGTCAATAATGGGAACTAGGTAGGCCGCTGTGATTTACAATTAGCATGTGAACATTCAAATATGCTGAAATTCAGTATACTCAGAATATTCCTTGTATATGATAATATGCGGTTACACTTTAATATACTTTTCCCACTTTTAAAAAAATATATATCTATAACTGAGTAACACTTTTTAAATCCTTTAAACAGATCCAGACTAGAAATCTACAGTAACTAGGCTATCATTCAGACCTTGTGAACCCTATGACTCTATAAACAAATTCTCTACATGGGCTAAAGTTTATCTACCATCATGGCTCAATTTAAAGGATCAAGTTTTGAATAACAAACTAGGCAGATGTGTATATGTGACTGTACAAAAAAAAGCTAACTTTGCCAGAATTACTACTGTTCAAGAATCTACTGATAAAATTTTATACAGACATATTTTACTCTAGATAATTATTAGGCATGTGAAACTGGTGTGACTTGTTTACAAATATAAAATACATGCAGATTTTATCCCTTCACGTAAAAAAGTCAAATGTGGCCCTGTTTGTCTTCTTTTGCCTTCTATACCCAATATCCAGAACAATGCCTTGTACTAACTGGCATTGAAATGTTTGCTGAATAAATGGCATTTTGTCTTTTGTGATTTTGATCACCAGCTAAAACCAAAAACCCCAAATACTGATGTTCTCGTAAATGCAAATTTAACATCTATGTTCTTTTTATATGATGATTTTTGTATCTTTTAATCTGAATTTATTATCAAATTAAGATTTTGTTTGGGTTGGTCTTACTGTTCAAAGTACAAATGATTCCTATGAGACCTAGCTCCCAGAAGAGACCACTGTCTGCCAACAGGTCTGCCAATAAGAGCAGGTGGGGCGCAACATGACGTTTCTAGAAGTTACACTATACTTCCCTGGCCAGAGTTTAAAAATCATAACCGATCCTTAGAGATTACGCTCACTTACCTTCAGTCCTGAAGATATTATTTCAGACATCTGAAATCTCTAACTCTTCAAGGAAGGTAGCCAAACATACATAGGCTGATTTGTGAAATAATGGAATAAAAATCCAAAAACAACTGTGTCTCACATTAAGTGGATGAACTGGTAGATATATCATTTAAATATAAAACAGGATTCAGTTGTTCTAAAACAAGTTTTAAAGTTTCATTAAGTCATCTCTTTTTATGATTAATAAATACGGAGGTATTATAAAAATCACTATTGCAACAAGCATGGTACAGCTAGATTTAAGAATATATCCTTACCCTGAAGTTGACGCGGTTCCTGACCCTCTGTGCCAGTGCTGCGTTTATAGCCTTATCAAACTGAAGTAGAACTTGAAGGGCAAGTTGGGGGGTAATCTGTTGAGACTGAAAAAATAAAGGTCATGAATCCTCTTTGGGAAGAACATTAAAGACAAATAAAAATACATGAGTTATCATCTAAAATTTAACGACGGTTAATCAGAGCCTCTAAACTTGATCCCTTTGTTCTTTTTTTGAGATAACAGGCAATTAATAAGCAAAACCTGACAGTATTTTCTTACACTGTCTTGAAACAAACATAATTTTGAAAGAAAACATACAGTGATGTTACAACATCAGGACAAAACTTTGTCTATCACTCCTTCACAGTATCTGGAAAGAAGTTTTCACTGATAAATTGAAGGAATCAAGTCTTGAGAAAAAACCTGGGATCAGTAATACATTAAAAAAAATCTAATAAAATTCATCCAAGTTCAAGATATATGAAAATAAATGGAAATACACAATATGTTCCTGGATGAGAAGTTTATGTAAAAATGTTAATTTTCCTAAAATTAAAAATATGAATTCAAAATTCTAATTTACATCTCAAGACCTGCATTAACTTGTCTAAAGCTACACACAATATGCTATTTTCATAATTATGAGAACAAGAATTTCTATACATCCATCTAAATAAAAATGTTGATTTTTAGTCTCTCACCTGTATAAGCTCATCCAGGCTCTCCTGAAGACTGTTTCCCAGTGTGGTATTTCTGTACAACTGATATGCCATGGCTTAGGAGGGAGAAATTCTTTTTCTTATTCAGGCTTTCATTGATGTCCTAAAAATTTAATATGAAAGTATTAAAAAAATTATAAATCACAGATGTAATACAGTCTACTTCATATATTAAAATATACACTATTAGTGGGTAAAGAATCTGCCTGCAATGGAGGAGACGCAGGCGACATGGGACCGATCCCTGGGTCGGGAAGATGCCCTGGAGGAGGAAAATCGCAACCTATTCTAGTATTCTTGCCTGAAAAATCCCATTGACAGAGGAACCTGGTGGATTACAGTCCACAGGATCACAAAGAATTGGACGTGACTGAGTGACTCGGCACATACTATATATACTATATAATAACTTAGGAGTTACAAGGAATGGTTAAAAATGCTTTTTCTGTTTTTCTATTATTTCAACAGAGGCATTTGCATTCCTTTATACAAACTGTGTGTGTGTGTATATAAATGTACATCTTTATCATTTCTTGCAAACACCTACCTTTTGATCTACTCTGGACTTTACCATGTACCATTTATTTCCACTTACTGCCAAGGCAATGATTCAATCTCCAGCTCACATTTGAGTGCCTTCCCCTTCATTTTCCTGTTCTCTTAAAATGCAGTATTTATAGAGTGCCTACCAAGAAGATAACACGGTGATAGGTATCATGGGAGAGGAAGATAAAGATACCCTCTGATTTTAAATAATTTATACTTTGGGGAAGGTAAACATAAAAAAGACATACAAAAGAAATTTAGTAGAGAATAAGAACTGTGACAGAGATTATACACAAGCTGATTGAATGAGCTGGCTCAGAAAAACTTCTGATTCTTCAAGCTAGACTTTAGCCAAGCAAAGGAGGAAAGTCACATTAGGCTGAAAAAACAGAAGGAATAAAGCCACAGAAGGATGAAATCATCCAGGCTATAGAGAGAACTGCAAATTGATCCATACTAGGGTATCGGCATATGAATAGGAAGTGTCAGGACACGAGGCTGAAAAAGATGACATGGATAGATTTGTCAGGAAAGGTGCCAGAGTTTTACAGTGAAGGTAAGGGGAGCCCCTGAAGCTTCCTAGGTAGGAAAGGTCAGGCAAACGGGTAGCAATGTAAAGGATGTGCTTGAACACAAGTTTAGAAAGAGATGAGGGGTGAGGGCTTGAAAAGGAGTCCAGATTCAGCAAATACTGAGCTTCTACCACATGTTGCGTCTAAGATCCCTGACCTCATGACACTTTCCGTTTGGACAGACGGAGACAGCTGTACACAGAGTAACCATCAAGTAAAACTTGGCAAGAAATAACAGCTGCCTTCACGTTACACACTTGGTGAGCATCTGATACGCCTGATCCCTCCTGCTTCTCCAAGTCTTTTCTCTGGCTTTTGTGGCCCCCGTCAGCCCTCTCCTCCCGCCACATGGGTACTAGCTTCTTGTTTCCTTTGGTGGGCTGCTCCTCAGCAACCTGACTGCTAAGCCTTGAGTACCGCAAGGCTTCTGTCTTCTATTTGTTTACTCCCTTAATTACCCTATCTAGGCCACAACTTTAAATACGCTGTATTTATCTGCTGATGACACGCAGACTTTTTGCCAGTCCTGACCTTTCATATGCCCACGTTGCCGCATGCAAAATGGCGTCCTTGACACTGGATGGAAGTATCAAATAGTAGATCAAATTAAATTTGTCCAAAAACAAATTTCTTGACATTCTTTCTTCAAAACCTTTCTGCCCCTGGTTTGCCTACCTCAATTAACAGTAAATCCAGCCTTCCAGAAAGATGGCCCCAAAACCTTACAGTCAGCTTCTCTCTCATCCTGCATGCAAGCTATCAGCACGTCCTTTCAGCGGTTCCTTCTGAATGCAACCAGAGTCGGACAGCTCGGACCACCCCCACTGCCAGCACCAGATCACCACCATCTGCCACTAAGATTTACAGTGACGGACAAGGAAGGGGTCACCCTCTTTCTACCCGTGTCTATCCCACCCCTGCCTGCCCCTTCAGTTGTTACAGTGAACCTTTTAAAACAGAAACAAAATCACATCACTCATCTATCAAAACCTCTCGTGGCAGCATCCTATTTCAAAGTAAAAACCAAAGTCCTCCTAATGTTTTCAAGGCCTGAATGATCTGGGCCCTTCACTATGCCTCTGGCACTTGACTTCTTCCGCCCACTCTCTCACTGACTGCTTCAGCGTACCAGCGCTCTGCTTCAATACGGCAAGACGTTCTCGTTTAGGGCCTCGGCATTGGCTGTTCTTTTTGGTTCAAATGTTCTGCGCAGATATCTGCATGGTTTACTCTCTCATTTGATTCAGATCTCTGCTCAGGTATTACTTCATTAGAAATGACTTTTGTGACCAACCTAAAAAAAAGAACTCCCCCCTTTTCCCTTTGCACTGCTTCATTTTCATTCATACCACTAACTGAAGCTGACATAAATATGCTTATCCTGTTTCCATCCCCACTAAAACAGATGTTCCCTAAAGACAGGACTTTCATTCACTTATATATTTATCATCTGGAGCAATGCCTAGTACACAGTATGAATTCAGTTAAGTATCTGTGAATAAATAACTTGGTGATATGTCAAAATGCCAGTATCAAATTGTATTGCCATTAGGTGCATTTATAATAGGTTTTCTACTTTACTGAAGGAAGTGAAGCAGTAAGAACTTTAACTCTCAAAACTACATCTAAGCACCTATCAGTATTGCTTGTCACTAAAGTCAAACTACCCACGTTGTTACCTAAATACAATCCTTCTACCTGTGTAGAACTGCCTTATGACCCAGCAATCCCACTGCTGGGCATACACACTGAGGAAACCAGAATAGAAAGAGACACATGTACCCCAATGTTCATTGCAGCACTGTTTATAATAGCCAGAACATGGAAACAACCTAGATGTCCATCAGCAGATGAATGGATAAGAAAGCTGTGGTACATATACACAATGGAGTATTACTCAGCCATTAAAAAGAATACATTTGAATCAGTTCTAAGGAGATGGATGGAACTGGAGCCGATTATACAGAGTGAAGTAAGCCAGAAAGAAAAACACCAATACAGTATACTAACGCATATATATGGAATTTAGAAAGATGGTGATGATGACCCTGTATGCGAGACAACAAAGACTCAGATCTATAGAGTGAACTTCTGGACTCTGGGGGGGAGAGACAGGGAGAGGGTGGGATGAGATGGGAGAAGGGCATTGAAACATGTATACTATCATGTAAGAAATGAATCGCCAGTCGATGTCCGATGCAGGATGCAGGATGCAGGATGCTTGGGGCTGGTGCATGGAGAGGACCCAGAGAGATGGTATGGGGTGGGAGGTGGGAGGGGATTCATGTTTGGGAACGCATGTACACTCGTGGTGAATTCATGTCAATGTTTGGCAAAACCAATACAGTATTGTAAAGTAAACTAAAGTTAAAAAAAAAATAAAAAAAAAAAAAAAGAACTTTAATTCTCAAAACTACATCTAAGCACCTATCAGTATTGCTTGTCACTAAAGTCAAACTATCCACGTTGTTACCTAAATACAATCCTTCTACCCGTGTACCAGGTCCTAACCTCTCTAGGACAGGATATTGTTCCACGAATTCAATTATTCCTGCTCTATCAAATTCCCATCTATGGATCTTTTCCATGAACAAACAGGAGCTATTTCTCTCATCTTAAGAAGTCTCAGCTTGCATTTCCCGCCAGCCTCACTTTATTTCTCTATTCCTCTATGTGACAAAAACGCCAAGTAGTTGGTTTTATTCATAGTCTCTCATTCCTTTTCTCACATTTTCTCTTAAACTGACTCCTGAAACTTTTGCCTCAAGCATTAAATGAAACAGATTGTGGAGGTTATCACTGGCAATGCTACAACTAATAGTCCTCAACTCTTAGTTCTCATCAGACTTAAGCATTTGGCAAAGCCGACTGTTCCCTCCTCTTTGATACAGATCTTGTCTTAGCTACCAGGACAGTACACTTTCAGGGTCGTTCTCTTAAATTTACAGTATCGTTTGCTAGTTGATGCTCTTCTCCCTAATCTCATAATTCCACAAGGCGCCCCCTTGGTCCTCTGACTTTCTGTCTACACTCATTCCTTGCTGCTATCACTCTGTCTTACAAACCGTCGCTGATGATCCCCAAATCCGTATACCAGCACAGACCTTGCCCTGGACTCACTGCTGGACCCAACTGCCTACTCAGCATCTCCATTTGTTGTCTTTCCTATCTCAGTTGATAAAACTCCATACCTCTAAGGGCTTAGGCAAAAACCTGTGAAGATATTCCTGACCACCTTTTCCTACCCCTGGTCTGGCCATCTTACTTCTGCATCCAATCTCTAGCATAACCTGTTAACTCTACTTTCAGTATGGATTCGGAATCCAGCCGTTTTTCACCATTTGTACTGTTATCACCCTGATGTCTGCCACTATCAACTGTCACTGGGATTACTGAAAATAGCTTCCTAACTGGTTTCCTGGTTTCCATGCTTGCCTTCTACATTCTAACCCCAATTCAGCGGTCAGGTGCTCTTTTAGAACACAGTATTTCTCTTCTTTGTGCAAAACTCTCATGTAGTGCCACCCAAGTTGGACAGGTGATAGTGGAGAGTTCTAACAAAATGCAATCCACTGGAGGGAATGGCAAACCACTCCAGTATACTTGCTGTGAGAACCTCACGAACTGGATAAAAAGGCAAAAAGATATGACATGGAAAGATGAGCCCCCGAGGTCAGAAGATGTCCAACATACTACTGGGGAAGAGCAGAGGACACCTACTAACAGCTCCAGGGAGAATGAAGCGGCTAGGCCCAAGTGGAAACGACACTCAGCTGTGGATGTGGCTGGTGATGAAAGTAATATCCAGTGCTGTAAAGAACAAGTATTGCACAGGAACCTGGAATGTTAGGTCCATGAATCAAGGTAAACTGGACACGGTCAAGCAGGAGATGGCAAGAGGAAACATCGACATTTTAGGAATCAGTGAACTAAAGTGGATGGGAATGTGTGAATTTAATTCAGATAACCATTATATCTACTACCGCGGGCAAGAATCCCATAGAAGAAATGGAGTAGCCCTCATCGTCAACAAAAGAGTCTGAAATGCAGTACTTTGGTGCAACCATAAAAATGACAGACTGATCTTGGTTTGTTCCAAGCCAAACCATTCAATATCACAGTAATCCAAATCTCTGCCCCAACCACTGATGCTGAAGAAGCTGAAGCTAATCAGTTCTATGAAGACCTCCTAGAATTAAGACCAAAAAAAGATGTCCTGTTCATCATAGAGGACTGGAATGTAAAAGTAGGAAGTCAAGAGATACTTGGAGTAACAGGTGAGTTTGGTCTTGGAATAAAAAATGAAGCAAGGCAAAGGCTAACAATTCTGCCAAGAGAATTCACTTTTCATAGCAAACACCCTCTTTCAGCAACACAAGAGATGACTTTCCATATGGATATCACCAAATGGTCAATACTGAAATCAGACTGATAACATTCCTCGTAGCTGAAGATGGAAAAGTTGTATACAGTCAGCAAAAACAAGACTTGGAGCTGACTGTGGCTCAGACCATCAGCTCCTCATAGCAAAATTCAGGCTTGATCTAAAGGAAGCAGGGAAAACCACTAGTCCAGTATGATATGACTTAAATCTCCTATGAATACACACTGGAGGTAACGAATAGATTCAAGGGATTAGACCTAGTAAACAGAGTGCTTGAAGAACTTTGGACAGAGGTCTGTAACACTATACAGGATAATAAACCATAATACTGAAGAAAACATAATAAATAGGATAAACCATAATACTGAACATAACTATAATACTGATCGAAACCATCCAAAAGAAAAAGAAATGCAAGAAGGCAAAGTGGTTGTCTGAGGAGGCTTTACAAACAGCTGAGGAAAAGAAGAGAAGTGAAAATCAAGGGAGAAAGGGAAAGGTACCCCCAACTAAATGCAGAGTTCCAGAGAACAGCATGAAGAGACAAGAAGGCCTTCTTCAATGAACAGTGCATAAAAAACTGTTCATAAAAACTACCTTCATAAAAACAGAAGGTAACAACAGAAAGGGTAAGACGAGATCTCTTCAAGAAAATTGGAACTACTGAAGGAACGTTTCATCCAAAGATGGGCACAATAAAGGACAGAAATAGTAAAGACCTAATAGAAGCAGAAGTAATCAAGAGGCGATGAAGAGAATACACACAAGAACTGTACAGAAAAGGTGTTAATGATCTGGATAACCATGCCGGTAGTCTCTCACTCAGAGCCAGACATCCTGGAGTGTGAAGGAAGCACTGCTGCCAATAAAGCTAGCGGAGCTGATGGAATTCCAGCTGAGCTATTTAAAATCTAAAAAGATGATGCTATTATAGTGCTGCACTCATTGGGTCAGCAAATGTGGAAAACCCCACAGGGGCCACAGGACTGGAAAATGTCAATCCTCATCCCATTCCCAAGAAGGGCAGTACTAACGAATGTTCAAACCACCAGGCAGTTGCACTCATGTCCCAGGTTATGCTCAAAATCCTCCAAGCTAGGGTTTAGCAGTTTGTGAACTGAGAAAATTCAGATCTTCAAGCTGGGTTCAGTAAAGGCAGAGGAACCAAAGATCAAATTGCCAACATTTGCTGGATCTTAGAGAAAGCAAGGGAATTTCAGAAAAACATCAACCTCCGTTTCACTGACTATGCTAAAGCCTTTGACTGTGTGGATCATAACAAACTGCAAAATTCTTAAAGAGATGGGAACACCAGACCATTTTACCTGTTTCCTGAGAAACCTGTATGTGGGTCAAGAAACAGGTTAGAACCTTGTATGGAACAACGGACTGGTTCACCATCAAGAAAGGAGTACAACAAGGCTGTTTACTGTCACCCTGTTTATTTAACTCATATGCAAAACACATCATGCAAAATGTTGGGCTGGATGAGTTACAAGCTGGAATCACGACAGCCGGGAGAAATATCAACAACCTCAGATATGCAGATGACACCGCTCTACACATATGCTTGGCAGAAAGCGAAAAGGAACTTAAGACCTTCTTGATGAGGGTGGAGGATAGAGAAAATGCCGGCTTAAAACTCAACGTTAAAAAATTAAGATCATGGAAAAATTAAGATCATGGCATCAGGTCCCATCACTTCATGGCAATTAGAAGGGGAAAAGGTGGAAGCACTGACAGATTTCCTCTTCTTGAGCTCTAAAATCACTGTGGATGGTGACTGCCGCCGTGAAACTAGAAGATGACTGCTTCTTGGCAGGAAAGCTATGGCAAACCTAGAGAGTGTGTTAGAAAGCAAAGACACTACTTTGCCGACTGACGTATTGTCAAGGCTATGGTCTTTCCAGTAGTCATGTATGGATGTGAGAGCTCGACAATAAAGAAGGCAGAGCGCCAAATAATTGATGCTTTCAAACTGTGGTGCTGGAGAAGACTCTTGAGGGTCCCTTGGACTGCAAGGAGATCAAACCAATCAATCCTGAAGGAAATCAACCCTGAATATTTACTGGAAGGATTGATGCTGAAGCTGAAACTCCAATACTCTGTCCACCTGATATGAACAGCTGACTCATTGGAAAAGACTGTGTCACTGGGAAAGATTGAAAGTAGAAGAACAGGGTGATGGAGGATGAGATGGCTGGATGGTATCACTGATTCAATGGACATGAACTTGGGCAAACTCCAGGAGATGGTGAGGGACAGGGAAGCCTGGTGTGCTGCAGTCCATGGGGTCATGAAAAAGTGAGAGACGACTTGGGGACTAAACACCACCACCTATTATCTCGATGACCTCACCCATCATCTCCCCCTTGTTCTTGCCCTTCTCCAGGCACAATGGCTTCCTTATTAACATGACATGCATGTTCCTGCCTATGTAAGCCTTGTGACAGCTGTCTTTTCTACCTGGAATTATCTTCCCCTGGATATTCACTTGGTTTTCTTAATCCCTTTAAGAACTTAATGGGGCCTAAACAGACCACATATTTAAAATCCCATCCCCGCCTCCACTCTGCAGCTCTCCCTCACTCTGCTCTATTTCTTTGAGGGCACTGTGACCTTCTAATACACTATACAGTTTTCTTATTTTATGTTTACTTTTCTGCATCCTCCAGCAGAATGTAAAACCTACCAGAGCAAGGGCTTTTATCTGCTTTTGTTTACTGAAGAGTAAACCAGGCATCGAGAATAAACACTACCTGGCACGTGATGGAAGGAAATTAAACATCTGTTCAAAAAATAAATGAAGGCAAAAAACCAGTAAGCATAATGTGTGGGGTAGGTTAGGGGGATAAAGAGGGCAAGAAGGAGTACCAGTAGGAAGATATAAACTTGACAAAAGCAGAGTAGAGAATCTTGTGTCCTCTCCATTTCCCATTTAAGATAAGTCCAAGAGTTACCTAGAAATGAAGAAAGCTGAGAGCCGAAGAATTGATGCTTTTGAACTGTGGTGTTGGAGAAGACTCTTGAGAGTCCCTTGGACTGCAAGGAGATCCAACCAGTCCATTCAAAAGGAAATCAGTCCTGGGTGTCCACTGGAAGGACTGATGCTAAAGCTGAAACTCCAATACTCTGGCCATCTCATGCGTAGAGTTGACTCACTGGAAAAGACTGATGTTGGGAGGGATTGGGGGCTGGAGGAGAAGGGGACAACAGAGGATGAGATGGCTGGATGGCATCACTGACTCAATGGACATGAGTTTGAGTGAGCTCCAGGAGTTGCTGATGGACAGGGAGGCCTGGTGTGCTGTGATTCACGGGGTCGCAAAGGGTCAGACATGACTGAGTGACTGAACTAAACTGAACTAATGAATTATCAGAAGGAGAAATCAACAATCCTGTTTGCAACTGCCTCAAAAAGAACAAACTACATAGAAATAAATTTAGCCAAAGAGGTAAAAGATATGGATATTGAAAACTGCAAGACAATGATGAAAGAAACTGAATATGATACAAATAAACAGAAATTCCATGCATATGCATTGGAAGAATCAATATTATTAAAATGTCCATACTACCTAAAGCAATTTACAGATTCAACACATTTCCTATCAAAATTCCAATGGCATTTTTCATAGACATAGAACAAACAATCCTAAAATTTATATGAAACCACAAAGACCCCAAAATGCCAAAGCCATCTTGAGAAAGAAGGACAAAGGTGGAGGCATGTCTGCTGACATCTAACTCTATAATGAAGCTACCCTAATGAAAACAGGATGTCACTGCCAATAAAAACAGATGTACAGATGAATGGAAGTGAATAAAGGGCCCAGAAGTAAACCTGTGTGTGTATGGCTGATTAACTTATTATAAAGGAGACAAGAATGTTGTATTTGAGGAAATGACAGTCTGTTCAGTAAAGGGTGCTGGGAAAACTGGGCATCCTCCTGACAAAGCAACATCACTGGACCACTCTATTACACCATACACAAAACTAAACTCAAAATGGATTAAAAGCTGGAAATATAAGACCTAATACCATAAAACCCTAAAACTCCTAGAGAAAAACAGAGATGGTAAGCTCCTTGATACAGATCTTGGTGATGGTTATTTGAATCTGACATCAGAAGCACAAGCAATAAAAGCAAAAATAAATAAGTGGGATAGGATCATACTAAAAAGTTTATGCACAACAAAGAAAACCATTAAAGAATGAATAGGCTACCTAATGAATGAGGGAGAACATTTTCAAATCATGTATCAGCCTCATATGAGGCTGATATCCAAACTATATAAAAACACAAAACTCAATAGCAAAAACCCAAACAATCCCAGTAAAAGAATTATAAATTACATATGTAATGTGTCGTAGTCTATTTCATATATTCCGATGTATACTATTAGCTATTATAAAAAAGACAATTGAGAGCAAGTATTGGCGAGGATGTGGGTTAAAAGGAACCCTTGTGACTTGCTAATAGGAATGTAAACTGGTACAGCCAGTTTGGATGTTTCTCAAAAAAGTAAAATAGAACTCCCATATGACCCAACAATTCCACTTTAGGGTGCTTACCAAAAGAAAAAGAAAACCCTAACTGGGAAAGATACATGCAGCCCCATGTTCACAGCTATTCCCAACAGCCAAGATATGAAAGCCACCTAAGTGTCCATCAAACACGGAATGGACAAAGAAACTGGGGTGCAGAAGGACATGAGCTCACTTCCTCTCTCAAAAACACCAAAATCACAGCTAAACAACTGCAACATACCAAAACAAGTTTTCTGTATCCACACACAAAGAAGCCAGGATACTGCGATACTCACAGGATACTAGGTCAGACCAGCATGCTGGCACTGGAGGACCTCCGGCAGAGGTGAGTAGTGACGGCAGCTCATTTTGAGGACAAAGACAAGGGTGGCGGGAGCTCTGGAGAGTACTCACTGGTGTGAGCCCTTCTGGAGGCTGACATTTTCTTACTAAACAGCCTGGAGGCCCCAGTATGGGGACGCCTCAGGTCAAACTATCAGCAGGGCAGGAACACAGCCCCACCCACTGGCAGACAGGTTGTCTAAAATCTTCATGAGCCTACAGTTGCCTACTAAACACACCCCCGACACGGCCCTGTCCACCAGAGGGACAAGACGCAGCTCTACCCACCAATGGTCAGGAACCAGTCCTTCCCATCAGAAGGCCTGTACAAGTCTCTTAGATCAGCCTCATCCAAAAGAGAGCAGACAGCAGAAATAAGAACCACAACTCTGCAGCCTGTGGAAGAGAAACTGCAATCACAAAAAGTCAGATAAAATGAGACAGGAGAGAAATATGTCCCAGATGAAGGAACAAGGTGAAGCCCCAGAAGGGGAGACAGGCAATCTACTCAAAAAATAGTTCAGAGTTACGACAGTAAAGATGATTCCAGATCTTGAAAAAAGAATGGAGGCACAGGCCAAGAAGATGCAAGAAATGTTTAACAAAGACCTAGAAGACCTAAAGAAGAAACAAACTAAAATGAACAATACAATAAAATGAAATGAAAAATACTCCAGAAGGAATCGACAGCAGAATAAATGATGCAGAAGAACAGAGAAGTGAGCTGGAAGACAGAATGGTGGAAATCTCTGCCATGGGGCAGAATAAACAAAAAAGAATGAAAACAAAAAATGAGAACAGCTTAAGAGACCTCTGGGACAAAAACAGATGCACCAGCACTCGCATTATAGGGGTTCCAGAAGGAGAAAAGAGAGAAAGGGCCTCAGTAAGTATTTGAAGAGGTAGTAGCTGAAAATATCCCTAATATGGGAAAGGAAAAAAAGACATCCCCAAGTCCGGGAAGCAGAGTCCCATACAGTATAAACCCAAAGAGGAATATACCACGACACACAGTAATCAAACTGACAAAATTTAAGATGAAGAATAAGTATTAAAAACAACGAAGGAAAAACAAATGAAATACAAGAGAAATCCTGTAGGGCTATCAGCTAATTTTTCAGCAGAAACTCTGCAGTAGGGAGTGGCACAATACATTTAAAGCGATGAAAGGGAAGAGCCGACAACCAAGAATACTTTACCCAGCAAAGCTCTCGTTCAGATGTGACAGCAAAATCAAAAGCTTTACAGATAAGCAACAGCTAAGAGAATTCAGTGCCACCAGACCAGTTGATAAAGGAACTTCTCCTGGTGGAAAAGAAAAGACAGCAACTAGAAACAAGAAAATTATGATTGGGAAGTTCACAGGTAAAGGTAAACATGCAGTAAAAGTAGGAAATCATTCACACACAAATACGACACCAAATCCAGCAATCATGAGTGGAGTACAAATGCGGAATAATGGAAACACATTTGAAATTAAAAGACCAGCAACTCATGGTAACTGCGAACTGAAAATCTACAACAGATACATACACACAAAAGAAAAAGGAATCCAAACACAACTCTAATTATCAAATCACAAGAGAACAGAAGGAGAAATGAGACTGTCAAAAACAAATCCAAACCAGTTAAGACAGCAATAAGAACATGTATATTGACAGACTTTAAATTAAATGGATAAATGCTCCAACCAAAAGACACAGACTGGCTAAATGGATACAAAAACAAGACCTGTATGTGTACCGTCTATAAGAGACCCACTTCTTATGTAGGGACACATATAGACTAAAAGTGAAGAAAACACAGGCAGCGTACTCTTTGACATAAATCACAGCAATATCTTTTGGGATAAACCTCTTAGAGTAATGAAAATAAAAACAAAAATAGTGAAAGTTAGCAGCTCAGTCGTATCTTATTCTTTGTGATCCCACGGACTGTAGCCCACCAGGCTCCTCTGTTCATGGAATTCTCCAAGCAAGACTACCTGCGTGGGTTGCCATTTCCTTCTCCAGAGGATCTTCCTGACTGAGGTACTGAACCTGGGTCTCCTGCACTGCAGGCAGATTCTTTATTGTTTGAGCCACAGGAAGCCCTCAAATGGGAACTAATTAAACTCAAAAGTTTTTGCACAGTAAAAGAAACCACAAACAAAGCAAAAAGACAATCTACAGAATGGGAGAAAATATTTGCTAAGGATGCAACCAACAGGGGATTAGTCTGCAAAATTTATAAACAGCTCAAGGAGGCAATATCAAACAACTAAACAACCCAAACAAAAAATGGCTAGAAGACCAAAATAGACATTTCTCCAAAGAAGACACACAGATGGCCGAGACACATACTAAGATGCTCACCACCACTAACTGTTAAGAGAAATGCAAATCAAAACTTCAATGAGATATCACCTCAGGCTGGTCAGAATGACTATCATCAAGTTGTCTACAAACAACAAACATTGGAGAGTACGTGGAGAAAAGGGAATGTGCCTACACTCTTGGTGGGAATGTAAACTGGTAGGCACTATGGAGAATAGTACGGAGGCTCCTTAAAAAACTAAAAACAGGGACTTCCCTGGTGGTTCAATGGGTGGGACTCCACATTTTCAATACAGGGGGCACGGGTCCGATCTCTGGTGGGGAATAAAGATCTCACACGCTGCATAGCCAATAAGTTTAAAAATATAAATAAAAGTGGGTGTTAACACAAAAACTAAAAACAGAACTATCATATGATCCACCAATCCCACTCCTGGGCATATATTCAGAGAAAGCCATTGTTCAAAAGGAGGGATGCAACCCAATGTTCATCACAGTGCTGTTTATAAGAGTCAAGACATGGTACCAACCTAAATGTCCATGGACAGATGAATTAAGATATGAGATATATATATATATATAAATGGAATATCACTTAGCCATTAAAAAAGTGAAATAATCCATTTGCAGCAACATAAATGAACCCTGAGATTATCACACTAAGCTAACTCAGACAGAGAAAAACAAGTATCATATGATATCACTTACACGTGACATAATACAAATGAACTTGTTTACAAAAAAAAAAAGCTCACAGACTTAAAAGACAGACTTATGATTATCAAAAGGGAACGGTGGAAGGAAGGGATAAATTAAGAGTTTATAACTGAATCACTTTCCTATATACCTGAAACTAACACACTGTAGCTCAACTATGATATGAAATATACATTTAAAGAAATTAAGAAATTATGGTATCTATACACAATGATCATTCTGTCAGAAAAAGAGAATGAAATCTTGTCACTTATTATGGCAGGTGGAACTTGGCATGATACTAAGTGAATTAAAAGTCAGAGGAAAAAAAACACAAATACCAAATGCTCTGTCTTGTATGTAGAATCTATAAAACAAAAAAAAAACCCAAGTGCACAGATACAGGCAGACTGACAGTAGCCAGAGGTGAAGGGAATCAAAAAAATGCAATTGCAAAATACAGAAATTTTGACTCATATTCAAAAGGCAGACCTTATAATTCACACATGTATATGTTTATGCATGTGTGCATGCCAAGTTGCCTCAGTCGTGTCCAACTCTTTGGACTACGGACTGTAGCCCACCAGGCTCCTCTGTCCATGGGATGTGCCAGGCAAGAATACTGGAGTGGGTTGCCATGCCTTCCTCCAGGGGATCTTCCTAACTCAGAGACCAAACCAGCGTCTTTTATGTTTCCTGCACCGGCAGGCAGGTTCTTTATCATTAGCACCACCTGGGAAGCCCGTACATGTTTATATATATGCTAAAAACACGTATGAAGACCTACAAGACCTTCTAAAACTAATACCCCAAAAAGATGTTCTTTTCCTTATAGGGGACTGGAATGCAGAAGTTGGAAGTCATGTAACAGTTGCCTGGAGTAACAGGCAAATTTGGCCTTGTAGTACAGAATGAAGCAAGGCAAAGGCTAATAGAGTTTTGCCAAGAGAACACACTGGTCATAGCAAACACCCTCTTCCAACAACACAAGAGACAACTCTACACATGGACATCACCACACAGTCAATAATGAAATCAGACTGATTATATTCTTTGTAGTCAAAGATGTAGAAGCTCTATACAGTCAGCAAAAACAAGACTGGGAGCAGACTGTGGTTCAGATCATGAGCTCCTTATTGCCAAATTCAGACTTATAAATTGAAGAAACTAGGGAAAACCACTAGACTATTCAGGTATGACCTAAATCAAATCCCTTACGATTATACAGTGGAAGTGAAAAATAGATTCAAGGGATTAGATGTGATAGATAGAGTGCCTGAAGAACTATGGACAGAGGTTCATGACACTGTACAGGAGACAGGGATCGAGACCATCCGAAGAAAGAGAAATGCAAAAAAGCAAAACGGCTGTCAGAGGAGGCCTTACAAATAGCTGAGAAAAGAAGAGAAGTGAAAAGCAAAGGAGAAATGGAAGGATATACCCATTTGAATGCAGTCCAAAGAACAGCAAGGAGAGATAAGAAAGCCTTCCTCAGTCACCAATGCAAAGACACAGAGGAAAACAACAGAATGGGAAAGACTAGAGATCTCTTCAAGAAAATTAGAGATACCAAGGGAACATTTCATGCAAAGATGGGCACAATAGAGGGCAGAAATGGTATGGACCTAACAGAAGCAGAAGATACTAAGAAGAGGTGGCAAGAAACACAGAAGAACTATATAAAAAAGATCTTCATGACCCAGATAATCAAGAAGGTATTCTCACTCACCTAGAGCCAGACATCTTGGAATGCAAAGTCAAGTGGGCCTTTGGAAGCATCACTATGAACAAAGCTAGTGGAGGTGATGGAATTTCAGTTGAGCTATTTCAAATCCTAAAAGATGATGCTGTGAAAGTGCTGCACTCAATATGCCAGCAAACTTGGAAAACTGAGAGGTGGCCACAGGACTGGAAAAGGTCAGTTTTCATTCTAATCCCAAAGAAAGACAATGCCAAAGAATGCTCAAAGTACTGCACAGTTGCACTCATCTCACACGCTAGTAAAGTCATGCTCAAAATTCTTCAAGCCAGGCTTCAAAAGTACATAAACCATGAACTTCCAGATGTTCAAGCTGGATTTAGAAAAGGCTGAGGAACCAGAGATCCAACTGCCAACATCCGCTGGATCATTGAAAAAGTAAGAGAGTTTCAGAAAAACATCTGCTTCTGCTTTATTGACTATGCCAAAGCCTTTGACTGTGTGGATCACAATCAACTGTGGAAAATTCTGAAAGAGATGGGAATACCAGACCACCTGACCTGCCTCTTGACAAATCCATATGCAGGTCAGGAAACAACAGTTAGAACCTGACATGAAATAACAGACTGGTTCCAAACAGGGAAAAGAGTACGTCAAGGCTGTATATTGTCACCGTGCCTATTTAACTTATATGCAGAGTACATCATGACAAACGCTGGGCTGGATGAAGCATAAGCTGGAATCTAGATTGCCAGGAGAAATATCAAGAACCTCAGATATGCAGATGACACCACCCTTATGACAGAAGACAAAGAACTAAAGAGCCTCTTGATGAAAGTGAAAGAGCAGAGTGAAAAAGTTGGCTTAAAACTCAACGTTCAGAAAACTAAGATCATGGCTTCTGGTTCCATCATTCCATGGGAAATAGATGGGGAAACAGTGGAAACAGTGACAGATTTTATTTTGGGGGGCTCTAAAATGGACATGAGTCTGAATGAACTCCAGGAGTTGGTGATGGACAGGGAGGCCTGGCGTGCTGCGATTCATGGGGTCGCAAAGAGTCAGACACGACTGAGCGACTGAACTGAACTGAAAAAGCTGCAGATGGTGACTGCAGCCATGAAATTAAAAGACACTTACTCCTTGGAGAAAAGTTATGACCAACCTAGACAGCATATTAAAAAGCAGAGACGTTACTTTGCCAACAAAGGTCTGTCTGGCCAAAGCTATGGCTTTTCCAGTAGTCATGCACGGATGTGAGAGTTGGACTATAAAGAAAGTTGAGCGCCGAAGAATTGATGCTTTTGAACTGTGGTGTTGGAGAAGACTCTTCAGAGTCCCTTGGACTGCAAGGAGATCCAACCAGTCCATTCTACAGGAGATCAGTCCTGGGTGTTCACTGGAAGGACTGATGCTAAAGCTGAAACTCCAATACTTTGGCCACCTGATAGGAAGAAACTCACTGGAAAAGACCCTGATGCTAGGGAAGTTTGAAAGTAGGAGAAGGGAAAGACAGAGGATGAGATGTTGGATGGCATCACCGACTCAATGGACATGAGTTTGAGGAGGCTCCAGGAGTTGGTGATGGACAGGGAGGCCTGGTATGCTGCAGTCCATGGGGCTGCAAAGAGTTAGACACAACTGAGCAACTGAACTGAACTGAAAAACACCCCTAATGAGTTAAATGTTAAATCAAATTGAGCTGTTCTGAGGACATGTGAATTGGTATTTTTAAAACTATGAATTTATCAAAATACAGTTTAGAGTTTTCAAAGTGATGTAACATATAGAGTTATGCCAAAAAACTAAATAGAAAGGCAATGTATAGATGTTTTCTTTACTTTGGCCATGCTGAGGGATGCATGAGGGATCTTGTTTTCCAGAGCAGGGATCAAACCCAGGCAGTGAAGTGTGGAGTCTTAACCACTGGACCACCAGGGAACTCCTAACATACAGACTGGGAGAAAATATTTGCACATCATGTATCTGATAAGGAGCTACTATCCCCAATATATTAGGAGTTCACACACCTCAACAGCAAAAAGGCAGAGTAACCCAATTAAAAAATGGACAGAGGATCAGAACAGACATTTTCCCAAAGATCACATACAGATGGCCAAAAAATACTCATGATTAACTATCAGGGAACTGCAAATCAAACCCACCATGACTTATCACCTCACACTCATCAGCATGGCTATAATAAGAAAGACAAGAAGTAACAAGTATTTGGTGAGGATGCAGAGAAATAGGAAAAATCACTGTGTAATGCTGGTGGGAATGCAAACTGGTACAACAAATATTGAAAACAGTATATAGGCTCCTCAAAATATTAAAGACAGAATCATCATATAACTCAACAATTCCACTTTTGGGTATTTATTTGAAGGAAAAGGAAACACTAATTCAAAATGATATATGCAAACCACCACAGATGCACACACACACACACACACACACAAATAACACAAACACAACACTAAAGACAGTCATCAAACCAAAAAAGGAAGGAAAAAAAGAAGACTGTCAGAAACAAATCCAAATCAATTAAGAAAATGGCAAGAAGAACATACACATAAAAATACCTTAAATGGAAATGGATTAAAGGTCCAACCGAAAGACACAGACTGGCTGAATGGATACAAAAATAAGATCAGTATATATGGCGTCTATAAGCGATCTACTTCAGACTAGGGACACATATACAAAGTGAGGGGATGGTAAAAGATACTCCACGCAAATGGAAACCAAAAGAAAGCTGGAGCAGCAACACTCCTATCAGACAAAACAGAGGAAGGACACTACATAATGATCAAGGGATCAATCCAACAAGATATGAGAACTGTAAATATATATGCACCCAACACAGGAGCGCCTATATACAAAAGGCCAATGCTAACAGCCGTAAAAGGGGAAACTGACAGGTACACATAATAGCGTGGAACGTTAACACCACACTTTCACCAATGGACAGATCATCCAGACAGAAAATCAGTAAAGAAACACAGGCCTTCAGTGATACATTAAACCAAATGGACTTAACCTATACAGGACATTCCATCTGAAAGGAGAATATACTTTCTTATCAAGTGCACATGGAACACTCTCCAGGACAGATCACATTTTGAGCCACAAATTGAGCCTTGGTAAATTTAAGAAAAATGAAATCATGTCAGGCATCTTTTCTGATCATAATGGTAAGCGATTAGAAATAATTACAGGGGGGAAAAATACCTGTAAAAAACACACAAATATGTAGAGGCTACCGGATATGTTACTAAACAACCAATGGATCACTGAAGAAATCAAAGAGCAAATGTTTAAAAACCAAGAAACAAACGACAAAGAAAACATGATGATCCAACCTCCATGGGAAGCAGCAAGAGTAGTTCTAAGAAGGAAGTTTATTCCAATATAATTTTACCTCAGAAAAGAAGAAAAATCTCAAATAACAACCTTATCTTACACCTAAAGCTACTAAAGAAAGAAGAACAAACAAAACCCAAAGTTACTATCAGGAAAGAAATCATAAAGATCAAAGCAGAAGTAAATGAAATCGAGACAGAACAGAGAAGAACAATGAAACAAAAAACTGGTTCTTTGAAAAGAAAAAACAAAATTGACAAATCATTAACTAAGAGTCATCAGGAAAGAAAAGGAGAAAGCTCAAATAAATTAGAAATGAGAAAGCAAAAGTTACCACCAACATCATGGAAATACAAAGGATCATAAGAGTCTACTGAAAGCAACTGTACACAAATACAATAGACAACCTAGGAGGAACAGATAAATTCTTGGGAAGGTATGACCTTCCAAGACTGAACCAGAAAGAAACAGAAGCTATGAGCAGACCAATCACAAGTACTGAAATTGAAACTGATGAAAAGAAACAAAGTGCAGGACCAGATGGCTTCACAGGTGAATGTGTCTCTATCAAACATTTAGAGAAGAGTTAACACTTGTCCTTCTACTGAGAGAAAGAAGAAAGTCAGTCCCTCAGTCATGCCAGACTCTTTGTGAGCCCTTGGACTGTAACTTACGAGGCTCCTGTCCATGAATTTCCAGGCAAGGATGCTGGAGTACGTTGCCACTGCCTCCTCCAATCCTTCTCCACCCTTTTAAAACTCTTCCAAAAAACTGCAGGGGGGGCTTCCTTGGTGGTTCAGTGGTTAAGAATCCACCTGCCAGTGCAGGGCCAGGTTCAATCCCTGGGCAACTACGTTGTGTGCCACAACTACGGAGTCTGTGTATTCAGCCCATGCTCCATGAGAAGAGAAGCCACGCAAGGAGAAGGCCACGCACCGCAACTAGAGAGTAGCCCATTCGCCACAAATAGAGAAAGCCTGCACATAGCAACGAAGACTCAACAGCCAAAAAAAAAATAAATATACGAATTAAAAAAAAAAAAAATCGCAAAGGAACACTCCCAAGCTCATCTTACAAGGCCACCATCACCCTGATACCAAACAAAAGACACCACAACAAAAGGAAATTACAGGCCAATATCACTGATGAACTGACACAAGGGTCCTCAAGACAACACTAGCGAACTGAATCCAACAACACGTTAAAAGGGTCATACACCATGATCAAATGTGACTTTTCCCAGGAATGCAAGGGTTTTTTTTAGAATTTGCAAATCATTGTGATACACATTAACAAATTGAAGAATATGATCATCTAACTGGATGCAGAAAACTCTTGCTAACATCATTCTTCACAGTGAAACACCGAAAGTATTTCTTCTAAGATCAGGAACAAAACAAGAATGTCCACTCTTGCTACTTTTATTCAACAGTTTTGGAAGCTCTAGCCATGGCAATCAGAGAAGAAAGAAAGAAGAGGAATTCAAACTGGAAAAGAAGTGTAACCACCGCTGCAGATGACACAATATTACACACAGAAAATCCTAAAATGCTATCAGAAAACTACTAGGGCTCTTCGGTGAATTTGGTAAAGTTAGAGGAGACACTAGGACATCTCTTACATTCCTATACACTAACAACGAGAGAAAATAAAGAGAAATTAAGGGCAGAAAACCCCAGGACTTCGCTGGTGGTCCAGTGGTTAATAATCCTCCTGCCAATGCAGGGGAGATGAGTTCAGTCCCTGGTATGGGAACCAAGATCCCACAGGCCACAGGGCAGCTAAGCCTATGTGCCACAACTACGGAAGCCGTGTGCCCTAGAGCCTTGCTGTGCAACAAGAAAAGCCATCGCAGTGAGAAGCCCCCAGCCCACAACAAAGAGTAGTCCCTGCTCTCCACAACCAGAGAAAGCCCATGAGCAGCAATGAAGATCCACCACAGCCAAAAATAAATAAATAATAATAATAATAAAAATCCCATTTACCATCACATCGAAAGGAATAAAATTCCTAGGAGTAAAGCTACCTAAGAAGGCAAAAGACCTGTACTCTAAAAACTTTAAAAGGACCCAGAGAGATGGTATGGGGTGGGAGGTGGGAGGGGATTCATGTTTGGGAACGCTTGTACACTCGTGGTGAATTCATGTCAATGTCTGGCAAAACCAATACAGTAATGTAAAGTAAACTAAAGTTAAAATAAAAAATTTAAAAAAATAAAAATAAAAGATGCTGATGAAAGTTAGCAAAGATGATACAGATGGAGAGATATACCATGTTCTTGGAATGGAAGATTCAATATTATCAAAATTATTATACTACCCAGTGCAATCAACAGATTCAATGCATTCCCTACCAGATTGCCAATGGCATCTTTCACAGAATCACCACAAAAAAGTTTACAATTTGTATGGAAACACAAAAGACCCTGAATAACCAAAGCAATCTTGAGAAAGAGCTGGGGCAATGAGGTTCCTTGAATTTGGACTGTACTGGCACAAAAACAGAAATATAGATCAGCAGAACAGGATAAAGACCAGAGATAAAACCGTGAACCCATAGTTAAGTAGTCTGTGACAAAGGAGGCAAAAACAGACAATGGAGGAAAGATGGTCTCTGCAGCAAGTGGTGCTGGGGGTACCTCCCTGGTGGTCCAGTGGTTAAGAATCTGCCTTCCAATGAAGGGGACTGAGGCTTGATTCCTAATGGGGGAACTAAGATCCCACATGCTGTGGAGTAACTGAGCCCACGCATCCACAGCCGGAGAGCCCCTGCACCAAAACTACTCGGCCTGCATGCTCTATAGCCTGTGTGCCACAACTAAGACCCAGTGCAGCCACAAAAAAAAGATTTCAAATATTCAAATATCTTAAAAAAAAGCAGGGGGGGCGGAGGGGGACTTTCCTGGCAGTGCAATGGATAGGAATCCCCATGCCAATGCAGGAGACATGCATTTGATCCCTGGTCAGGGAAAATTCCACATGTTTGGGAGCAACTAAGCTTGGGCACAACTACTGAGCCCAAGTTCTGCAACTACTGAAGCCTGTGCACCTACAGCCTGTGCTCCCCAACCAGAGAAGCCACTGCAATGAGGAAGCCCTGCACCACAGCTAGAGCGTAGCCCCCACTCTCTGCAACTGGACAGAGTCTGTGCAGCAACAAAGGCCCAACGCAATCAAGACAATGCAACCAAAAATCAATAAGTATATACATGACAGAATATGCAGGTCAGGAAGCAACAGTTAGAACTGGACATGGAACAACAGACTGGTTCCAAATAGGAAAAGGAGTACGTCAAGGCTGTATATTGTCACCCTGCTTATTTAACTTCTATGCAGAGTACATCATGAGAAACGCTGGGCTGGAGGAAGCACAAGCTGGAATCAAGATTGCTGGGAGAAATATCAATAACCTCAGATATGCAGATGACAGCACCCTTATGGCAGAAAAGTGAAGAGGAACTAAAGAGCCTCTTGATGAAAGTGAAAGAGGAGAGTAGAAAAGTCGGCTTAAAGCTCGAGATTCAGAAAACTAAGATCATGGCGTCTGGTCCTATCACTTCACAGCAAATAGATGGGGAAACAGTGTCAGACTGTTTTTTGGGCTCCAAAATCACTGCAGATGGTGATTGCAGCCCTAAAATTAAAAGATGCTTACTCGTTGGAAGGAAGGTTATGACCAACCTAGATAGTATATTGAAAAGCAGAGACATTACTGTGCCAACAAAGGTCTGTCTAGTCAAGGCTATGGTTTTTCCTGTGGTCATGTACGGATATGAGAGTTGGACTGTGAAGAAAGCTGAGCACTGAAGAAGTGATGCTTTTGAATTGTGGTGTTGGAGAAGACTCTTGAGAGTCCCTTGGACTGCAAGGAGATCCAATCAGTCCATCCTAAAGGAGATCAGCCCTGGGATTTCTTTGGAAGGACTGATGCTGAAGCTGAAACTCCGATACTTTGGCCACCTCATGCGAAGAGTTGACTCATTGGAAAAGACTGATGCTGGGAGGGATTGGGGGCAGGAGGAGAAGGGAATGACAGAGGATGAGATGGCTGGATGGCATCACCAACTCGATGGACAAAGTTTGAGTGAACTCCAGGAGTTGGTGATGGACAGGGAGGCCTGGCATGCTGCGATTCATGGGGTCGCAAAGAGTCGGACACGGACACGACTGAGCGACTGAACTGAACTGAATCTAAAAAAAAGGGAGTGGGGAGGGGGGGGGAAGTGGTGCCAGGAAAACCGGACAGCTACATGTAGAAGAATGGAATCAGAATATTCTCAAACACCATACACAGACACTAAAAACACAGCATAAAGACCTAAATGTAAGACTGCATACTATAAAACTCTTAGAGGAAAACACAGGCAGAACATTCTGACATAAATCACAGCAGTATCTTTTGGGATTCACACCCTACAGCAATGAAAACAAAAACAAATGAGACCTAATTAAACTCAAAAGCTTTTGTAGAAGAAAACCATAAACAAAACTAAAGGACAACCCACAGAATGGAAGAAACTACTTGCAAGCAAAACAACCAACAAGAGATTAATCTCCAAAATACACAAATAGCTCATGCAGCTCAACATCAAAAAACCCAACCAACCCAATCAAGAAATGGGCAGATCAAAATGGATGTTTCTCCAAATAGGACCTTCCTGGTGGCTCAGTTAAGAGTCCACGTGCAATGCAGGAAACTGCCTGCAATACATAAGAGACCTGCGTTCAATCCCTGGGTTGGGAAGATGCTCCAGAGAAGAAAATGGCAACCCACTCTAATATTCTTGCCTGAGAAATCCCCTAGACAAAGGAGCCTGGCAGGCTGCAATCCATGGGGTTACAAGAGTCTGACATGAGTTAGCAACTAAACCATCAGCACCAAACTAGACAGACAGATGGCCAAGAAGTGCACGAAAAGATGCTTAAAATCGGAAAAATGCAGATCAAAGCTGATATGAGGTAACACTTCACACCAGTCAGAATGGCTATTCAGCAAAAGAATCTGGAAACAATAAATGCTACAGAAGGTGTGCAGAAAAGGAGACACTCCTGTACTGATGATAGGAAGGTAAATTAGTGTACCCATTATGGACAACAGTTGGAGCTTCTTTAAAAAAAAAAAACAAAACTAAACATAGAACTACCATATGATCCAGCACTCCCACTCCTATACACGCACCCCAATGTTCACTGGGGCTTCCCAGGTGGTACAGTGGTGAAGAATCTGCCTGTCAAATGCAGGAGACGCAAGAGAAGCCCGTTTGATCCCTGGGT
Organism: Redunca redunca; assembly: GCA_006410935.1. NCBI lineage: Eukaryota > Metazoa > Chordata > Mammalia > Artiodactyla > Bovidae > Redunca > Redunca redunca. The sequence continues at coordinate 772,701 of SJYQ01002620.1, read as the reverse complement.
TGGGAAGATCCCCCAGAGTGTGAAGTAGCAATGCACTCCAATATTCTTGCCTGGATAATCTCATGGCCAAAGGAGCCTGGCTGGCTACAGTCCATGGGGTCACACAACTGAGTAGGCACACACAGTGTTCACTGCAGCATTATTTATTTACAATAGCCAAGACTGTTAGTCACTCAGTCATGTCTGACTCTTTGTGACCCCCTGCCAGGCTTCTCTGTCCATGGAATTCTCCAGGCAAGAATACCAGCATGGGTAGCCATTCTTTCTCCAGGGGATTTTCCGGACCAAGGGACCAAAGCCAAGATATGGAAGCAACCCTAAATATATATGTGGTATGTATATACAATGGAATATTACACAGCCATAAAAGAGCAAAACAATGCCATCTGCAGCAACAGGGATGGACCTGGAGACTGTCATACTATGTGAACTAAATGAAACAAAGACAAATAACACATGGCATCACTTCTATGTGGAATCTACCAAAGTGGTACAAATGAACTTATTTTCAAAACAGAAACAGAGTCACCGATGTAGAAAACAAACTACGGTTACCAGGGGGACTACAGTCACCAGGGGGATGAGGGAGAGTGATATATTGGGAGATGAGGACTGACATATACACACTATTGTATGTAAAACTGATAATAGTGCACATTTCACTGTCTTTTTTTATGTTAAGAGAAAAGATATTTCTGATGAGTTAAATAAACCTCTGGAGATAAATGAGCAGCATAACTAATTTAGCCATTGCTGTCTGTCATCGTCAGACAACAGTCAATAGCTTCATTTACATTTTGTATTTTTTTGCATTGTGATGGTTCTGCACGTTAATAAAAATGAAGAAGCATTGCAGGTATTTTAGTATTTGTTGTGTAGAAAATATAACTTTTTAAATTAAAAAATAAAAAAGTAAAAAAACGTGATAATAACGACCTGCTGTAAAGTACAGGGAACTCTATTCAGTATTCAGTAATGACCTACATGAGAAAAGAAATCTTAAAAAAAAAAGCAGATATATATATATAACCTATTTACTGTACACCTGAAACACAACTCTATTTCAATTAAAAAAAAACAAACACAAAAGATATATACAGTCTTCCACTGCAGCATTATTTACAACAGTCAAGACACAGAAACAACCAAAATGTCCATTCATGGATAAATCAATAAAAAAAGGTTTGGTATATATAATAAGATGATTATTCAGACACTTAGAAATGTGAAATTTTGCCATCTGAGACAATATGAATGGGCTTTGAGAGCATTACACCAAGTCAAATAAATTACACCGAGTCAAATAAATTGGAGCAAGACAAATACCACATGGTCTCACTTACATGTGGAAACCAAGAAACAAAAGAAAATTAGGCTCATAGAAGATTAGGGGTAAGGGAAAAGGATGGATGAAACTACAAACTTCCAATTATAAAACATAAATCATAAAATTATAAATTAATAAAATTTAGTTATAAATTATAAAATACATCGCAGGGATATAAGGTACAGTATGATGACGAGTTAATAATACTGTATTGCATATTTGAAAGTTACTAAGACAGATCTTGCTGCTGCTGCTGCTAAGTCGCTTCAGTCGTGTCCGACTCTGTGATCTTAATTCTTCATAAAAAAACTTTTTTTGCAACCATGGTGACGTATACTAACTAGATTTACTGGGGTGATCCTTTTGCAACATGTACAAGCATTGAATCATGTTGCACACCTAAAATTCATGTAGTTATATGCCTATTACGCCTCAAAAAATACTTTTACAAAGTTATTTAAATATTTGTTAAAATTACTTGCTTTAATAGTCTTAGATTCCCCCAAATCGCTAGTGAGATGTTCAATTCTTCTAGATGTAGTTTGAGCCATATAATTTTAGTACTACTCCATTTTGCAGTTTNAAATTAACCCAGCAAGCGCTTGGTTTATGAACCATATAGTATTTTGATTTGGGAGAAATCTGTATTTAAAACTTGTGCTTGCTGCTGCTGCTAAGTCGCTTCAGTCATGTCCGATTCTGTGCGACCCCATAGACGGCAGCTCACAAGGCTCCCCCGTCCCTGGGATTCTCCAAGCAAGAACACTGGAGTGGGTTGCCATTTCCTTCTCCAGTGCATGAAAGTGAAAGTGAAGTCGCCCGGTCGTGCCCGACTCTTAGCGACCCCATGGACTGCAGCCTACCAGGCTCCTCCGTCCATGGGATTTTCCAGGCAAGAGTACTGGAGTCGGGGACCAGTGCCTAATACAAGACAAATACTTAAATATATATTCGCATTGTGTAATCTCAAGTGGTATCCTAACTGTGGAACAAAGGAAGCTGGAACGTGCACAGCTGTTTGCCGTTAAGCAGCTGAACAGTGATTAGAGGACTAAATGCAAAAACAAGTGCTACCATCTGGAACCTCTGAGCAGGTTCACAGAGTAAACAGGTTATGATTTATGCTATGTTTTCAGCCACTTAGTGAACTGATTTCATTGGTGGATTCCCCATGACTAAACTAATTCCGAACTATGAAATACAAAGTGTGATTATAGTTAAGATAATGTTTAAAATTAAAGCAGGATGAATTCTTTACCCTTCTGAATAGGAAGCAGCACCCAAACTACAGAAACAAGAATAAAGATCTAAAACTATTTGAAAAGCTTAAACTTTGTAAAAATTCTGTAGTGAAATGGGAGACAGAAAAATGTGATAAAATGAGTCAAAAACAAACTTTACAATTAATTTATTTAAATTCATTAACGTTGCAAAAATATGATGTGCAACAAATCAGGACACAAGTTATTCCTAACAAGTCAAAGAAAATATTACATCTTAGTATCAATAAATCAAGACCAACCCTAGTATTTCTTACAGGGACCAACCACATCAACATCTTGCACACACAGTTTTTAGAAGTGAATCTCTCTTACTGTAAAAGGAGAGCACTAGGCTACACAACATTATGTGAATAGTGGTAAAATGATCACAGTACGTTAATTGTGTCTAAATGACAGCATGTGAACTTATAGTAAGAAAAATGTTTGAATTCTTGAAATACACATATCAAAGTGCGTTAGTGTCTAACGAATTCTGAATTGTGTTCCATGTGCCCCAAGGTCTGTGTAAGTCAGTGCCCTGAACATCACAAATATTTACTAGCTAGTTTACGTAAATAAAACTGTTTAAGGGGCATAACTTTAGAAAATTCAAATATAAAAAGTGCAGTGGAGTAGCTAATTAACATTACTTTCCAAGTTCCTCCTTGCTGCTGCTGCTGCTAAATCGCTTCAGTCGTGTTCGACTCTGTGCGACCCCATAGACAGCAGCCACCAGGCTCACCCATCCCTGGGATCCTCCAGGCAAGAACATTCGAGTGGGTTGCCATTTCCTTCTCCAATGCATGAACAGTGAAAAGTGAAAGTGAAGTCGCTCAGTTGTGTCCGACTCTTCCGGACCCCATGGACTGCAGCCTACCAGGCTCCTCCCTCCCTAAACTGAATGTGAAAATGTATCAAAATTTCAAAATGCCAATGTTTTAACCTCTTGCAGAATGTCTTATAAAACAGAACTAGCTATCTCAAAGAGATAATTCTTTAGTAACATGAAAGCACTAAACCTTTGATTTTCTTCTGTTGTATGATGTATTAAGTGCTTTATGTAGACTTTCCATAGCATTTTTAAAGTAGTTCTCAAAACATAAGAAATTAGGTAGATCTACCATATATAGCTGCAGCAACGTAACAGTTCTCTTCAAATTTTAGTGTCACTCCTTGCCGGTCAACACGTTAGTTTCAATTACCATTTACAACTTCAAAGGAAAGTTACATTACTAGGACTCACCACTGATCTGAGTCTAATTTATTCAGAATCTTGGAGTAGGAAGAGAAGGGTGAAAGGCTCCCTACTTAATTCTTCTTCACTATTACAACACTAATCATCTCCCACTTCTCTTACCCAGCTGACCTTCTCATGCAAGCATGCAAGTCTAAATCCTTAACTTTCTGCCTGCAACTCAAATTCCACAGTCCCTATTCCCAACAGAGTACTTGGTCTAACTTTTAAGTGCTTTAGTTCTTCTAGATATCCCACCCTTCTGAGATCTGTGATCCATTTCTCAAATGTCTATACAGGATGAGAAAAAACATAAGGCATGAAAAAACAGAATGGGGTAGCCATATCTATCTATCTTCAGTCTATCTCCTCCTCCTGATTGAGCAATGTTAGCAACTGTCCACATATAACATGGGCAAAGGATGAAACTACTGTCACCTTATATACAACCTTTCCAATCTCATTAGGAAACTGGACTGTTCTACTTGATAATCCTAATGCTAATTTATCTGTCAACTGAAGAAATCTAAAAAGCCACTTCTGTATTAATTCAAACACTTTCAAATTCCCTGAGCACTCACATGACAACAGCCAGAGTAACAGAGTCATTTACAAGAAGGCTTATCAAAAAAGCGGATTCCTTTCCGTTTAAGTTCTGGAATTGCAGCTGAAAGACAGTCTAGCTACCTATATAAACCTGTCAATCAGCAAGTTTCAATATTCAGTATAGTTACTAAATAACGATGTCCATTTTGGAACAATACATTAAATGTTTACCAGCCATGAAATGTCAAAAGTAACCTATCCCATAACCCTACATTTTAACCTGAGCATTGTAATTGCCAACATTCCCTATTTAAACTTGCTTCTGTACGAAGAGACAAAGAAAGCAGAAGGAAATATGCATTCTCATTGGAGGTATTACCAGCCTTTGCACCCTTCACTCCAGTCTCCTTATTCATGTATTCTGTATGTAGCCTGCAATATTCTGTAAATTCCTGCTTGATACGAAAAATGGTACCAACAGCTGCCATATATAGTACTTTCCTTAACAAGGACACATTCAGTGGCATCTTAGATAACAACTAATTTTATCCCTAGCCCTACTTAGAATCATATTTCTTTACATATCTCCCCACGCCCAGTTAAAAAGACTATTAAGCTTAAATTGTGGGATCAATATATTGACTACCCTTGGTGCTAATAAGGAATATGTCCAAGAAGAAACACAAATTACTTTCTGAGAAACTTTGGACTAAAAAAAGAGACACTCCGAACTCAAACACAACAAAGAATAGTGACAGAAGCATCAAATTAAACAAGTTAAATCCATGATCCCAGCAGAAAGATAAAATAACACAATTCTATCTATTTACCTAATCAGTAATGGAAAATTAAAATTGAATGATACAGGGAAAATGTCACATAGCTACTAATGTCACACAGTCACATTACTATTTATAAATAACAAATTTAATAAATACTTTTCCTCTAGCCTACTTGTGATGATCTTCAATCTCATAGTTATGAAACATTATGGGGCATGTCCCTGGACCAGATTCCACTAAGGTATAGGTTAGAACAGGTATTCTTTTAAATCCAGTGATGATAGCACACCCCTTTGCTTATATCACGTTCCCTCTGAATTTTAATGTTCTAATAGAAGACAGGCTACCTCTACTTCAAAAAAAAAAAAAAAAACAACTTAAGAATATGCACCACTTTTGCAACAAGTTGTATCTATGGTCAGGAACAATGCTTGTGAAAGCAAAAGTCAATAAACAGTAACAGGTTGAAACTGAAGAACTGGGTACTAAGTGGGGAGGAAAGTCAAGTACTAAAAAGCTCAGCCCAGTTTGAAACTACTTTTCAGATGAAAAAAAAACACTTAAAGCACTCTACAAATATACACTCTAATCACAAATAAATTCAGTATGATCCTTTATTCATAATTCTCATATAATAAATTCAGAAGGAATGCCTAAATTGTTAATTTGCATTTGCAACACAAAGTATTTCTAAGATCTGAGCAAGCGATATGGTTAGGGTTTTAGTCACGGTAATGACAACAGTTCAGGATCTGCCTACAGCTGCTGGATCCAAGTCAAGTCAGAAGGCTGCTGAGGGAAGAGTCTCATCCTGGGAATCCTCCAGCCTCTCCCAAAATAGGACTTGGGTTAGTGTCTCAAGTTTATGAGTAGGGAGGACAAAGAGTAAAGGAAATTCTCTTCTGTAATAGAAAAGTTTATACTGAAAACAGTAATGATAAAAGCCAATCTAGGATAGACTTGAACCTGAAGGTTTAGCTCTCATTCATCTCACTTTCACTACTCTTTTCATAAAAATTACCTTATGTGAAGGGCTGGAGCATGGTATGACCCTTAAATTAGGAAAGTACTGAGTTCACCAAATATATGAGTCCCACAAGTATATTAGAGCAATCTATTGCTTCTGGATGATTCTGTGGGTAATTAAGTTCTACCTGGGGGCATAAGTACAATTTCAATGTAGAGTCAAGGTACTTAACAAATTAAACAAGGAGTTTATATGCTTACACCAAATGAGTCATCCACACCACCACAGTATGATGATGCTCTAAGACTTACAAAATAACTTAGTTTACAGTACTGTCAACACAATTTAACAGAAAATGTGAAAACACACCACATCTAACTAGGTCAAACACCTGATAGGAAAGTATTTTGGTAAAGTGCCCACATTGAAAGCAGTTAAAAAAGCAGCCCTGTTTTCTAAAGAGAAGAAGTGACAGTGAGTAACTCATCACATTCTCTATTACACTGCACTCTCACAAACTCATAAGAGTAATATCCTGGACACACAGCTTATTTCACATTAGTGAACAAACCTAACATTTTTATGAAGTTTTGACTTTTGGCCAGAAGATAAAATGTCCAAAATATACATATATATACACAAACCCCAATTCTTAACCTCTTTAAATTCTCCAATTCTAGAAATGGCTTTTTGATTTGTCTTTAAAAAAAAAAAGTGTGCNAGAAATGGCTTTTTGATTTGTCTTTAAAAAAAAAAGTGTGCAATATACTTGTATTTGTGTCTGAATTAAGAAACAATAAATGTTAAGTGAGAAAAATGTTCAGAATGGTACTAATCTAGATTATGTACACGACCTTTGAATATTCATGAAAATCAGTTTAACTGTCCCTCACCTTATGAGTATATTTTCTAAGTGACCCAGGAAGTATATTTAACCATTTACAAAAACAAAACTTCTAACATGCACTTTAAAAAATCATGGTCTTATTTACCTGCATATTTGTCCACAAGAAAGGTATACATTAAAAAATATTGCTCAAAAACATAAAAATATATATTATCTCTTTCCTTTTTCCATTTAGGCATATAAATATTTTACTGAAGAAAATGCATCATTTAACAAACAAATGCAAAAACTGCTTTATATAAAGTGTGGTTCTCTGCTATTTAGCAATATAAAATATAAAATGATTACAATATAATTAGCTAGTAAAGAACTAAATTCAAGAGATCTGCAAACCAATACAGCAGTGAACAGTCCCTTATACAAAAGTCCATTAAGAAAAAGTCAAGTCAATTCTGTAACAGGTTACGTAAAAATCAGGACCAATAAATGCATTATAAATGCAACAAAGCACTGCTTCATCAGCACATTCTTCAGTTGTGTTTGGACTAGATGCCAAACTTACTGTTCATTTTTCGGTTCATCTTGTTTTCCATTAAGCTCTTGATCAACTCTGTTTAATGAAAAATAATACAGATAATAAGTTATCAGCAAATGATCAATTTTCTTTTTAAAAATAATGACCGATTTTACCATAGATTATTATTCTGTTAAAAACAAAGCTTTGCAAAGAAGCAGACATAGTAAAAAGGTTACCAAACATTCTCCCAACCAGGAAAAGATAACTTTTAAAGGCAAGAGGACACTGGCAAGAATGTGACTGCTGTTGCTGTTTTTTTCTAAAGAGTATAAGATACTTCATATACAAATGCACATAAATTTTATTAGAAGTTCAAGTTACAACAGGCATATTAAGATGCTGAACTGTAACATGGCTGGGGCAGGGAGCTAAGTGATCTGAGTGGCAGGAAAAATAACTTGTCAAAAACTATTTTGTTAACTGATATATTTAAATGCCAAAACTGCCACCAACTGATCAATTTGTATTTTTAAGTTCAGTGATGAAAGTACATATTTATGGATGCCATAATTATTCTCCAGAATTTTATTGGCACACTAAGAATTTGAATGCTTTTCATTTATCTTGATAGTAAGAAGTCACAGAATTTAATAATCAGAAATATCTAGATATAATTAAAAATTAGGAGAATTATGTAATTAACCACAAGAAACTTACAGACAACCCTTCACAGATAATGTACAACAATTTATAACTATTATATTTGTATATTTTTATTTGTAGTACTTTGAATCACTGATGGAGTTTAAAACATCTTGGTATGATATATGAAGATACTTTTCACACTCGTTTCCATTACTATGATCAAAGCCTTGGCCTGTGGTAAAGCCAGATTAATGACATTTAAAAATATTAGTTATACTGGTATCAAAAATTTGAAAAGTACATATTCTTGATAAGGCATGCAATATATACATAAATCTTTTCAACATCTGAAATATCAATATGAACTAATTTCATAATTGCTTTATTTTAAAACTCTGTTCAAACATTTTAACAGTCAACATCTATCTGGCTACACTTACACTGAGTTGTTTGAAACCAACATCTAAAACTGCTATATTTAAGCACACTCAGCTCTGAATCTTCCTATCACCAGTACTCATTATAGAGATTTTACCTTGAGTAAGTTCCCCACAGGTAGCTTCTGTTAATTTGATATTAAAAACATGCCCTTCTATTTTTAAACTTGAATGTTGTCATTTTCAAGCTGATAAGGATTATTTTTCAAGGCTAAAGAAACTTTGTACAAAAACTAAGAAGTGCCTGAAAGATATATGTAATGATTCTATTTAAGGTTAAATAAAACAAAAGTTAAAAAAAAAAATCAAGATAAAAATAATATTAGTAAGTTTCAAACAATACATTTAAATAAAAAGTACAATTCCACTTTTTTTCTGGTGCCTAAGTTACTTAACTAAGAATTTCGTAAAAAGATACAATACAGCAGATTTCATCCACAAAGGCAATTCATTTTGAAATCTACGAAGCAGCTGGCTTAAAAATATTTTATAATTGCAGACAATATTTCAGCCAGTTGTCTGGCAAGTGCACACCAGTGCTTTGAGAGGAGTGAGAAATGAGCAAGATCTAAAATCATTGTTCTTATCTCTATTTAAAAATGTTTAGCTGTAAAGTGTCATATAGAAATGTAAAGCTATGATTCGATCATGTGGTCAACTGAATTCTTGCTCATCAACAGAGCCAAAATGTGTTTGAAGTTAAATGTGAAGTTAAGAATATTTCAGCTTTAATTCCTCACAGTGCTCCAAATAATAAATAAATCTGTCACTTTAACTCTTATGAAAGATTGTATGAATCTGTTTTGCTGATTTAACTGTCAATATTTTAAAAATCCATTAACAATTCAGATCTAAATCCTGTACTTTTCTAAATTACTAAATAAAACAGTACTAATTTATACCCTTGCCTTTCATCTTCTATGCTAACATATTAACAGATGACAGTCTGTTATGCTCAAAGCGGAAGTATTCAAAATTAAATTAAAGATGGAAAGCAGAGTGTTTAACTATCAAATGGTACATTGAACTTTTAGGTATTTTATCACATGGAGAATTTGACTAGTTAGCAGGCCATTGTTTAAGCATACAAGGAAATCAATGTTGGTTAGCCAAAGAATATATGCATTGTAAATATAATTATCAACCCCAGGGGTGAAATCTGATATATTAAAAAAGAACATAAATATTTCAAAAGCACAAATTGGTAAGGTGTTATAAGTAATTGGCTTTTCAAAGAACATTATTAGGAATTTACCATCTGTTATTTATACCAAAAGGAGGAAGGAGACGTGGTCTTTATTTTCTAACTGGCATTATTAAGTGGCCTTTATTTTCTAACTGGTCTTTACTTCCTATGTAGAGAGAATCCAAGCCACACTCAGCAGCAGGAACTTTGGATTCACTGCATATTTGGGTCCTGGGGTATATTCATATTTACAAATGCTGTTTTCTTTGTCTACAAGCTAACCAACCGATCAGGAAGAGTTAGTCTGTGCAATGCAAATGGACTAGTCTAGACGCAACCCAGTCAAGGTGTGCATATACCTTTTCTTTTTCTTTTTTAACTTTTCTTCTTCATACCTTGGTGGGGAAGAGTTATTTTAGTAAATATACATGTTATGAAGATGAACAAAAACTAAAAAAAAAAAAAGGCTCTAACAACAAACTCAAGTTTGTAGGCAAACGCAAAAATACTTAATATACTGTATAGAAAGTCAGAACTGATGTAAGAAATGTGGCGTTGATATATTCAACAAACTAAAACCTCAGAATATTAGAACAAAGAAATATTTTTCTATATTACAGCACTGTGATACTCAAGTATTTATGTTAACAGCCTTCTGCTAAGTCCTTCTAGAAGTTAGGTAAGTAAATTTGGTAAACAGAACAAATTACAGCCACTGAAAAGTACCAAGGTTAGGCTGATATAAGTACATTTTATTTCCCTAGTAATATGATTATTTGATGCCATAATGAGCTTACTTAAATTTGAAGAGCAGCATGTTCAGGTGTGGAGAATGTGCTTTAGTACTGACCAATCAAGAATTATCTCTTAGACTGTCACTAGTCTTTAAAATTATAAATGAACCAAACCAGAAACAATTTCTCCTACTTCAACTGACAGCCTAAAGAAAATGGTGACTTAAAAGGAAGGTGTTCAAAAGTGTCTTCTTCCCCCTTTTCTTCATTATAAAAAAAAAAGAGCAGTTACAAAATATTTATAATATATGAAGGGAGAAAGAATAGGTACCGAAATATTTACCTCTTGTATATCAAAATATAAAGATCCAAATACAATGAAATAAATAAAACACAACATACTGTTTTATGCATTCTGGTATTCCAACATATTCCATGGGGACAAGCTCTGCTAGTTCTGCCAAATTAAAGACGTATCTAATTTTTTGGCTGAATTTTGAGCTATAGAAAAAAATAAAGATAAATACCTTAATATTTTTGACCAACAGAATTGACAAAACATTCATACAAAGAGTTTGTAGATTTTTTTTGTTTTGAGTTAATGGCTCTCAGAAAATTACCTAATAAATGGTCTTGTAATAGCCAGAAGTGTTCTTATAAACCAAGAGGGATGTACAATGATTAGAGATTTTAGGTTTTTCCGTAACCTGGAGTTAAAAAAAAAAAAAAAAAAATTGAAAAAGCTCTACAAATTCTAATGCTAGAAGAAAAGCTAAGTCATCAATAAGTTTGTACAAGTCTATACAAAAAACTGAAAAAAAAAAAAAAAAAAAAAAAANAAACCCTCATTCAAGGGCTGTCATTTAGCTATATTACTAAAGACAACAAAAGATAAGTAAAACAAAAAGCACTCCTAAATTGAAATGGCCCTTCCCACTGCCATGAAATTAATTCTACTTCATTCATATTTATTTTCACAGGGTAGCCTGTTATTAAATGTCTCATAGTATACAACTTGTCTTCAGGACTCTGTCAGTCAGGGATAGAGGTCAATGATGAATATAAAAGTAAGCTCTTCATTTCTCAAGAATGGAGGGGAAACTGTTACTGATTTCTTCAACAACATGAAAGGCACTGGGCAGGCAGAAAGATGAGATGGGAAATCACCTAGGGAACAGGCAACATGAATCAGATCTAATGTATTCTTCTGGAGTCTAAATGGAGAAGGAAATGGCAACCCACCCCAGTATTCTTGCCTGGAGAATCTCACGGACAAAGGAGCCTGGTGTGGCCTATAGCCCATGGGGTCGCAAGAGTCTGACACGACTTAGTGACTAAACCACCATCACCAACACCAAGTCTAAAATTCTGATTAAAAGTTAAATGCATTATCCTAGACAACTTAAAATGATGAAATAAAAATTGCTATTTTATTGTTATAGTTTACACTTATCATAATCACTAAACATTAAAAAATTACATGAACCACCCAATGTCATGTTCATGTATGAAGAGAAAACTATTCATAAACCTGAGTCGATTAAACTACTCTGAATTAGCTGTGGTCAAATCAAACCAAAGAGAGAATCAAAATTTCTTCTATTAGCATGGACGACTCTCAGAAGAATACAATTCTAGAGCTCATTCCAAAGAAAGATTACAGATAAATAAGCATCATCAATAACAAAATACAGTAAGCACTATATGCTCAGTCGTGGTCGATTCTTTGCGACCCCATGGACTGTAGACCACTAGGCTCCTCTGTCCATGGAATTTTCCAGGCAAGAAACTGGAGTGGGTCGCCATTTCCTTCTTCAACTAAGCACTATAAATGAAGCAAAACGCAGAATGTAATAAAATAGGAAATGTACTGAATTCCCCATCCTTTCCCAAAATATAAATTATAGGAAAATGTCTGATGTGGTACAAAAGAGAAATAAAGAGCAATTTTATAAGTCTGAAAATAGAAACATGCTATGAAATTAGTAAATGTAATTTGTGAAGTAGATACATGGTAACTATAAGTGGTAACAGAAAATAAATTTTAAACTAATAAGTACATTATAAAATTTATTCATACTAGCTTGTAACTTGTATTTACAATACCTTCTGTCAATCTGTTGATAGCATTTCCTGAGCCATCCCAGACTGGGCATTTTCCTTCGAGTTGTTGCACCATTTAAATAAACTATCATGTAGTTTTCTGCTACTAACAGCTCCAAAGTGCCAATAACATACCTATAAAAATAAAGTCTTAAACACTGCTATGCAGAACCAAACCAGGTTTATCCAAATAACACAATTCCCTTCCCTCTCCTTCACTGAAAGCAAAAATTCAAAACTGTATTAGTATTATTGCCATTTAAGGAAAAAAAGAAAAACTTCTTTCTTTTAGAAATACACACTGAAATGTTTATAGGTGATAAATACTCGCAGAGATTTGCTTCAAAATTATATCATGAGGGAAGTATTTATGGGAATAATGTATAAACCGATAATTGAGGAAGTGGGTGATAGTTAGACAAAGATTTAATATATACTTCTCTCTACCTTTGTATATGTTTGAAATTTCCCACAAAAGCACTTAATGTGTCCTCAAATGTAAAATAAAGAAGTTGGAACAAATAATCTGTAATATCCCTTCCAGTTTTAACATGACAATTCTTCTGTTGAGTTGGAATAGTTTCAGAATGCCAAATAACAGACTTAAGGAACCAGAACCAGGATATTTACAATTTTTACCCAGCTAAATAAAGTGCACTTTCTTAAACTAGAGATCTGATTTACTCAATTCTTTCTAAATATTGTGATGATCCACTTACTTAAAGAGATTGTCCATCAGGTATCTATAATTAGGTTGACCACTTTCAGGCATAAAACAGACAGCAAACACAACAATGGCATTTAATCCATCTCCATAATACCCTGAAAAAGAAACCAGCATGATTATACTCTGAAGACTTTTCAGGGGATATCATTTTTAGTTGATAAATTATAGTGGTTTATGTTCAAACCACTATATCAAAAAGTATATTTTTTGCTGTCATTGGTCTACAAAGATCTTTAAATCCTCTCTTCTCAAAAACAATAAAAACAATAAAATCCTCTCTTCTCAAAAACAATAAAAATATAAAACCTGGTTTATATGGTGGCCATATAAACCAGAAACCCACTTAAATTAGCATACTCAGAAAGCCAGCCCTATTTTATCATGTAGATAGAATGATATAATCCAAGAATATACAACATCTGCAATACTCTTATGTAACTTTTTTTTACATGTAAATAGTAAATGTAAAAATAGTTTTACATTCAATGATGGCTAGCATTTTATAGCTTTTAGGCTCTTACAAAGTAAGAAAAGATTATATCTCTGACATAAGACTAAGTGAAGAAAAACAGCACTAAAATATGCTTGAATTATAATCTCTAAAATGTAAATGTTTTAATTATAATAGATATTAAGCTGTAACGAGCAACCAGTATTTCTGCTTTAACTTTCATTCCGATTGTTTACAAACATGCACTGAAAAGGTTGAACACTTCATTAGAATCTTCACTACCTTTCTTAACCCCTTAGTCACAAAACATTGCAGTAACTCAGTAGGACAAAATGGCCCTAATTACTATTTTCTCTTAAATAAAGTGCTATGTCTCAAAAATATTAGGTTTAAACCATGAGGCAGGTCTCACAACTTGCTTCCAATGAATGAGCTGAATTAATACATTAATCTGTGGACTTCCTGATCCATATTATCCTGTTTTCTTCACTGCGTAAGACTAAATTAGGCAGAATAATGCAACTGCAAACATTCATGTGATTTGTTTTCAAATGAATGAAGACCACAGAAATAAGCAGGAGAAAGCATTTGGCAGAGGGTAAATTAAGCAGAAATGACTATGTGAAAAAACCAATCTGCTTGACATATGTGGCACCTTGTCCTGCATTAGGAGGAATTCAGGTTATATGACATGATCTACAGAGTAACATTCTGATGCTATTTCAACAGTGACTGTGTAAACTTCTACATACAGGACAGTCAGAATGACAGAAATTATAGCTGTACTTCATAGCTTTTCCTATTTGACTTGTAAATTTCTTAAGGAACCAAGCCTTATATTTGTATATTCCAGAAATACACAAAGTAGGTGTTCCATAAAAATGCGGAATGAATTCTCTGCTTTGTGGTAAAGCTAAGTGGTTTGTTCACAGTTTTAAGGTAAATTAAGAATCATATTTTAAAGGTGTATTTATAAGCACAAAAGACTTGTACAACAATGTTCATGGCAGTTTTAATCATAATAGCTCACACTGGAAAAATCTCACATGGTCCATCAAAACAGAGATGAATAAACAAACCAGCAGTAACAAGGAATGAACTGCAGATACAAGCAACAACAAGGATAAATGTCAAAATCATTATGCTGAGTGAAAGCAGACGAGTGTAAACTGTGATTCCAGTTACATGATTGTAACAGGCACAACTAACCATGGGGTAGGCATTAGAATAGTGGTTACTGCAGAGAGGGTATTCATTGAGAGGGAGTACCAGAGAATTTTCTGGGGCAATGAAAATGTTCTGTCTGTCTAGGGGGTGTAGATTATATGAGTATATATGGTTATACAGGCATTTGTCAAAACTCAGTGAATTATACACTTAAGATTAGAGCATTTCTAGTGAAACAAGAAAGATAAATACTCTATATCACTGTATATAAAATATCTAAACTCTCAGGAACAGAGATTAGAATGGTGATTACCAGAGACAGGATAAAAGGGGAAATAACACTCAAAGTAGAAACTTCCAGTCAGAAGATGAGTAATTTCTGGGGACTAATGTACCACATGGTGACCACAGTTAACACAGTTAACAATATCTATTATGTACTTACGGAGAGGCAATGGCACCCCACTCCAGTACTCTTGCCTGGAAAATCCCATGGATGGAGGAGCCTGGTAGGCTGCAGACCACTGCTTAGATGACTGTTTATGACTTTCTATACCTTTCAATGACTGAGTGACTTCACTTTCACTTTTCACTTTCACGCATTGGAGAAGGAAATGGCAACCCACTCCAGTGTTCTTGCCTGGGGAATCCCAGGGACGGGGGAGCCTGGTGGGCTGCCGTCTATGGGGTCGCACAGAGTCAGACACAACTGAAGTGACTTAGCAGCATTATGTACTTAAAAGTTGCTAAAAGGGTAGTCTAGACCTTAAACGTTCCTACCACAAATAAGAACTGGTAATTATGTGATGTGATGCAAGTGTTAGCAAATGCTATGGTGGCAATCATTCCCAATACAGAATGCATCAAATCAACATACTTTATACCTTAAACTTATATACAATGTTATATGTCAGTTTTACCTCAATGAATATGGAAAATTAAAAAAGGAATTTGCAAATACTGCAAAAATAAAACAAAGGATTAGAGTATTTTACTCCATATAAATTCAGTTCAGTTCAGTCGCTCAGTCGTGTCCGACTCTTTGCGACCCCATGAACTGCAGCACGCCAGGCCTCCCTGTCCATCACCAACTCCTGGAGTCCACCCAAACCCATGTCCATTGAGTCGGTGATGCCATCCAACCATCTCATCCTCTGTCGTCCCCTTCTTCTCCTGCCCTCAGTCTTTCCCAGCATCATGGTCTTTTCAAATGAGTCAGCTTTTTGCATTAGGTGGCCAAAGTATTGGGGTATAAACGGATAAGAGGAGAGTGTTAAGTCCCAGTTTAAGGGTGTTTAGGGATAAGGGTGGAGGGAGATAGTTTTCATTGTATACTCTTATACTTTTGGAACTTATTGTATGTGTATATTAACAAATGTTAAATGTTTCATTCTTTTACTTCAAACCTGTTACATCTCTAAAAGGACACGTTTATTACACTTTCAAAATTATGTTAATATATCAAAGGAAAGATTCTCTAAGCATTCAGATATCTGATAGTGTATTAAAAAAATCTGAAAAATCTTTGGTTAAGTCTTACCTCCATGGCTGATAACTTTCTTATAGGGTTCAATTGCTTTCATATCAACCCTGTGGTCCTGTTCTCCAATTCTGAACATACGCCAGCGTCGTCCATCTTCTTTTTCCTCTGCTGCTGTATATTCAGTAATTGAGCCCTTCCTAATAACTTCAGTAGTCTTGGGTTTTGGAAGATCATCTGTCAAAAATAAAAGATTTTTGAATCACAGATTGTTACTTACACAATAAAAATCAAACTACATGTTAACCACTTTACTATCTAATTAGACTGTTTAGAGAATATTTTTATTATACCTTCTGTGGAATTTTTTTTAACTTTTTATTTTATATTGGGATATAATTGAGCAACAATGTTGTGAAAGTTTCCTATGTATAGCAAACTGATTCAGTTTTACATATACATGTATCTATTTTTTTTTTTCAAATTCTCTTCCCATTTAGGTTGTTACATAATACTGATTAGAGTTCCCTGTTTGTGGAATTTTAAATATTTCTTCCATAATAGAGGAAAAGGCTTACTCTTGATATAAGGCCATTTTATTTTTGGAAATCATAGTTCTTTAACTTTTTTTGTACTGCTTAATTCACAGAGGACCTAATTGCAGTACAATGTACATCTACAATTTGCAGATCCTGTTGACAACACTGTCCTTGACAGATAGTTACCACTGTATTAACTAAAGCAACTCTCTGGGGGCCAATGTTTTTTGTTGTTGAACACATAAATTATTCCCCAAACATTATAATACCAGATAGAAAGTGGTTAACAAGTCAATAGTTACTTCTCATTTGATCAGTTTCATAAAGCAGAAAATTATTTGATAATATTCCAAAGTGTACATGCAAAAGTCTATTTTAAATTGACATTAGCCAAAGCACAAGCACCAGTGATTAGGTATAATTTACATTTTAAGGTTGCATTTTAGCTGATTTTTCATGATGTAATGATTTTCAAAATTTTAGTATCACAGTCCTTACCAAAAGATGGGGGAAGGGGAAACCTACTGTATGTTAGTTGTTTGTTTCCAAGACAAAGTTGTTAACGGAAAATATCCTTCCAGGAAATGACTACAGCAGCATTAAAGAAAGAAGAGACAAAACACATAGGCAGAAAACTATTTCAGTATCTTTATAAAATATTTTTTACTACTGGATTGCTTATTGAACCAGTAAAATGGGGAAGAAAAAAGAACAAAAGATAAAGTACATTAGGAATCTTACTCTTTACTGCGGATAACATACCTAGTGCTAAACTTTTGCTCTGAAGCAAAAGTCACTTAAAAGATGAAATATGCGTATGTAAATTATTCCCAACTACAAAGATACTAGACAGCAATTATCTAACTAAAGGAAGCATGCAATGCAAAACACATGCCAATTCCTTTAAATTCCAAATAGCTAATGGTAACAAATCTAAGAGTGGAGTCAAGGAGACTACATCAGTTCAAGTTGGTCGTTTACAAAGTGCAGCACTATCAGATGAACCCACTAAAAAAAAACCCTCAAAAAACACACCTCAAAACCCTCCCTATAGAACTTTCTCCCTGCAAATTCTTAACTACTTCTAAGAATTCCCTGAAATATGTTTTTCAGTGCTTTCCCTCTTAGTTGATCGACTGAATGAAAGAACGCTGTAATTATCAAGCAACATTTGGAAGCAAAATGGAAAAACATAATTTTATAGCACTGGGCAATTAAAAAAAAATAAAGCCACAGGTAATCTACTATAAACAGTTTGGAAAGCCATAATATTCAACGTTAGCCAATTTTTATATCTTTACAACCTATACATGAACTTTAGAATTGATAACATCTCATTTCAATAAAATCCCTTAATCATTGATTTTAGTTGGTTTCATGATCAAGTGAAAATGCCACTGTGCATATACATGAACACAAACAATCATTAATAAAGGTCAGGTAAAATCAATGAAACACCTACCTTCCCACTCAAATTCATTACTGTCATCCGATGGCGTATCTAAGTCATCCAAGTCAATCTCCCCACTTTCATCCAAATCATCTGACAACACAGAGCCATCACTAGGATCCAGAGTTAGGCTAATGTCGGGAGCCATTAGTTTCTTTCTCACTTTATTGCCATTAACTTCTAGCGAGCCTGGAATGGGTTAAAAAGAAAAATCAAAGATATATTTAGAAAAGATGCTTAGATGCATAAATCAAATAAGAGAACTTTAATCACTTTATTCTTGAGAAAATAACATTCATTAAACAATTCCAAAGCCCTTACTTACAAACTTTGCACTTTGATCACTACTGCTTCTGTATCACAGCAAGCTGACACATCCCAGCAAGGACATGCTTTTTTAAGTAACAGATGCAGAACTTCCAGTCACTATTTACTACTAAAAATCATCTTCCCTCTCTCCTTCATGATCAAAATTTCTAAAACCCAAGGGTATGTTTTTGTAAAGTATTCCAAAGCATTCCAAAAATGCTTTCCTAAACAGTCAACTTACCCTTTGGCACCCTATGATGGAACAAAAACTGAATATATTTTATATCTTGACAAAGTGTGTTAAAAAGAAATACCACAGATAAAAGTCTATTTCTAAGTGTTAAGTTCTTACCAGGCTGACTCTCTGGTCCAGTTACAGCTAATATATCTGCTTCAATACTATCATCTTCTGGTAAAGGTCTAAAACACACAGACATAATTTTTAACCCAGAAATTAAAAAAAAAAAATCTTTTGACATTCAAAGATCTATTAAAATAGCTTATAGAAACAATTATGTGGAAAATTGAATAAAGCAATGTTTCTTAAGCTTGAGTAATTTACAAACTACTGTTAAAGAAAAATTTCAAACTGTCTCAATTGATTTACGTATCTATATAAGTAACACATAAAAGTAGGTATATATTCCCTATGTAACAGCTCTTGAATACAACTACAAAACAAATTTTAAAACCATTACTTTACAAAGTGAATATACTTCAAATGCATGAATTTAATGGGATGTACAATACAATGTATGATGAAGCTAAACTGTCACTTACAATGGGAATATGAACATGATGATTGTTTTTGAGCTCAGCATTTCTGTATTACGATGATCATGCTGTGCTATGCAACGACTCAGTACTCCCACCAGCTGTTCCTATTCCAACTGCTAAGTAATCTTCTTATGCACTGAGATGGGCTTCTGACCAAAATGGCATGGAAGTGTCCCTTAAATATACGGTCTGCCTTTCCTCTCTCTCTCCTACCCTAACCAGTGCTGAAAGAATTGTAAACACAAACACAAATGTGTCACAGTAGCTCACCAGATAATACAGAAAGCTTTCCTTGTCTAACTTAACAAGTTTTTGTCTTAAAATAAAAGCATAAAATTTAATAATTCCTGCAGGCTTCTAAAGACCATCTTCCTCTAGAAATCCTGAAGACTCTATTATTAGTACTAAATGAACATTTTGCAACACTGGGTTTCTTTAAGAAGTCCAATCAATATTCATTTAGTAAGTGACACCTCAGTAAAGAAGTAGTGAAGTTCTGTTTTGAATCTGTTTTCATTTATAAACATTGCTCACATTGGAAAATCTTCATCTTGCCATTCTTCCTTAAGTTCTACACCTTCCATCCTCAGTCTGGACTCAATGTCAACTACAAACTCCTGACAATCGAGAGTGCCAAAATCCTGATTAAAAAAAAAAGAAGAGAGAGAGAAAGAAAAAATTTATAGGCTTATTTTCCACATCATCTGTTGAAAAGATGCAATAATCTTATATGTGAGTTCACACTTCCACCCTGGTCATGAAATAAATTTAGTGGGTTGCAACTACTCCTTTCCATTCCCCTCCCCCTGCCCTAAGAATTAGAAAAGAGTCAGAGTATATATATTCTAGAAATTACTGTTTGTGATAAGGGTGCTGTGCAGTGAAGTACTTATTCCACATGGATACATGCATGTGTGTGTCCAGGACATGATTCACCATTTATTAGGTACTGTGAATTATGGAAAAGCAATTTTGGGGCTGAGGGGCACAAATAATAAAAGTAAATAAATATATTCCCTATTCTAGACCCATCATCAAATTTTCTGTCCTTTGGAGAAAGGTTAATTCTGGAAATTGAACACTAGTAACTAGCATTTATACTCTGAATTCAGCAGAGCCCAAGTGGTGTGCTGTCTCTTATATTTACTTCTCCATTAATTCCAATGCCACAATTTCTGAGCTACTTAAAGAGGGCTATTCAGTACCTGTTCAGTAAATGAATTATGCCATATTTTTATTTGTTTCATATCTATACCAAGCTTTTCTCATGTACTTTAGCATGAGTTTTCAGACACTGATCTTAGTGAATATTTCTATTCATGCCACTACATGTTTTAACTTAGTTTCAGTTTTTTCTAAGGAAGGATATGGGTGTTACTATCCTCAGTTTACAAAATGACGGATCTAGAGTTTGGCAAGGTTGATGGAATATGAAAGATAGGTTTAAATATATTTAAGAAATCATTAAGGTCAACTGGTTAGCAGAACAACAAAAACTGTGGTAACTTGAGGTGGCAGGAGGTATAAATGGAATATCTGATTCACTTACATTAGAGTAAGTCAATGGATGACTAAACTTAACTTAAAAAATGAAGTAACTCCTGAGAAATCTGTATGCAGGTCAAGAAGCACCAGTTAGAACCGGACATGGAACAACAGACTGGTTCCAAATTGGGAGAGGAGTAAGTCAAGATTGTATATCATCACCTTGCTTATTTAACATATATATACTGTACATCATATGAAATCCCTGGCTGGATGAAGCACAAGCCAGAATCAAGATTGCAGGGAGAAATATCAATAACCTCAGATATGCAGATGATACCACCCGTATGGCAGAAAGTGAAGAGGAACTAAGAGCCTTTTGATGAAAGTGAAAGAGGAGAGTGAAAAAGATGGCTTAAAACTCAACATTCAAGAAACTAAGATCATGGCATCCAGTCCCATCACTTCATGGGAAACAGATGGGAAATAGTGACAGACTTGATTTTCTTGGGCTCCAAAATCACTGCAGATGGTGACTGCAGCCATGAAATTAAAAGATTCTTGATCCCTAGAAGAAAAGCTATGACCAACCTAGATAGCATATTAAAAAGCAGAGACATTACTTTGCCAACAAAGGTCCATATAGTCAAAGCTATGGTTTTTCTGGTAGTTGTGTATGGATGTGAGAGATGGACCATAAACAAAGCTGAGTGCCGAAAGAGTCTTCAAAAGATGCTTTTGAACTGTGGTGTTGGAGAAGACCTGCGAAGTCCCTTGGATTGCAAGGAGATCAAACCAGTCAATTGTAAAGGAAATCAGTCCTGAGTATTCATTGGAAGGACTGATGCTTGAGCTGAAACTCCACTACTTTGGCCACCTGATGTGAATAACTGACTCATCAGAAAAGACCCTGATGCTGGGAAAGACTGAAGGCAGGAGGAGAAGGGGATGACAGAGGATAAGACGGTTGGATGGCATCACCGACTTGATGGACATGAGTTTGAGCAAGCTCCGGGAGTTGGTGAGGGACAGGGAAGGCTGGTGTGCTCCAGTCCATGGGATCGCAACGAGTTGGACACAACTGAGTGACTGAACTGAACTGAACACATACATCTCAAGAGACAGAAAGTATTACTAGTTATCACTAGAAGTTTTAAAACAGAGGTAAAAGTGATTGACACCAGTAGAAGAAGAAGGTGGGATGGGGAGAATGAGGCTTTTCACAGTAAATCCTTCTAAATTATTTAACTTTTAAAACCACGTATGTGTAACCAGTGGTCATGTTTAATGGTTGCCTATCTGTTATGTCATTATAACATTCAAAAGATACACAAAGCTGTAGCAAAAAACCATTATGTTCCAGAATAACAATAACAAAATTACATAGAAATTTTCTAAAGTGTTAGATTTCACACAATAAACTAAATTCTTATCTCTGCCAAGACTGGGAGGCTTTTTTCCCAGTTTGAATTCTTACTTAGACTTAAGAGTTTCAAAAATCTTCAAAAGGTTTACATTTTTGAAGAGTCACTTGCAAACAGAAAAAAAGCAAATGCTGTCTTTTCTTCATCAACATATTTGCTGGGAAAAGTCAGTTAATTTATATGTAGGAGTAAGGCATTTTTAATTCTCTGGGAAAAACTTAAGTAATTTTGAGAAATGAATGGAAAACACACTTAAAATACAATAATCTTGACTTATTTAAGCCTTTGATATTCACCACAAAGTGAACTAATGTTTTATCCTAGATTTAATAACCAGAGAAGTTTCATTATTTAGTCTCACATTTGTACTGGGTGTTGGAAAAATAACCGGACGCTCTCAGTATTTTTTCAAATACTTCACATACTCAAAAATATTTAATATTTCAAAAATATAAGCAGTGACTGGAAGTTGCTACCACTATGTTTGCAACATCTAGCACAGTGTCTGGCACATAACAAGCCTGTAAATATTAGTTAAATTTAAAAATAAATATTTAATTGTAAGGTGTAACACTGAATAATAAGCATTTGCTTTGCTCAACCTCAAGCTTATTTTTCTAATTAAACTACATAAATAGGCTTCCTGTTAAGTTTTATACCTCAATAAAGAGTAGTGAAAATATTTGGGGCAACTAATATACTGTCCATTTCTGTTGGTAAAAATATTCCATGTTTGTAAGAGAAAATACACACTTTGTGCAATTCTAAAAGATAAACCACGTCTTTTAGCTATTTTACCACTTCAGTAAGTCTATCATGTGAAAATACTACTTTAAACACAGAGAACTAGAGTCTGTCAGCTCACTAAGCTGATTCATTTAATTCTTACTTTAATATCATTGAGTCCCATGATGTTAATACACCCCAGCATGTGGACATGGATATTTAGTTTGGGAATAATTATTTAGGCTTGTTAAACAGGACCTAGAGGGAGATAAAAATAGGTTTACTCTTAACCATTTCATCACAAATTTTAGAGGGAAAAATACTGATACACTCGGGAAAGTTTAAACTGCTGCTGCTGCTGCTAAGTCGTGTCAGTTGTGTCCAACTCTGTGCGAACCCCATAGACGGCAGCCCACCCCTTCCCTGTCCCTGGGATTCTCCAGGCAAGAACACTGGAGTGGGTTGCCATTTCCTTCTCCAATGCATGAAAGTGAAAAGTGAAAGTGAAGTCACTCAGTCGTGTCTGACTCAGCGACCCTATGGACTGCAGCCTACGAGGCCCCTCTGTCCATGAGATTTTCCAGGCAAGAGTACTGGAGTGGGTTGCCATTGCCTTCTTCTAGGTTAAGTTAAAAAGTCCTTGAAAGAGGACTGTTCTTAGAACCACATTATCAGCAGCTGTAAGAACAGGAAGCAAGAAAGGAGCAATATAAGCACAACAACTTTGAAGGAAATCAGGATATTGCTGACTCACAATATAAATAAATCAGAATGGGGAAGTAATAGTTTAAGATGCTAACTGTCAAAACAACCAAATGCAAGAGGAATAACTTGATTTCTCAATAAATTTGTGGTAGCGGTGGCACATTATTACTTATGCCAGTTATCAGTGGTGGTGATAAGAGATAAATTCAAAATGGTATAGCTGACTTCAGTGAGGTGCGGTGGTAAATTCAACCAAGATGAAAATGGGGACTTCCTCATGCAGCCTAACAAGATAAATAAAAATTAAATATTAAGATCATATTTAGAAACACCCAAAATGACAACTTCACTATTACATAGTTTAACACAGATGGTGGAATAAGTGCTAGTACTCAACACGTACACTCAAACCAATTTTGGTCGGCAAAAGGACATGCTTAGGCAAGCCTTTCACATCACCATTTAAATGAAAGAATTTTGTTCCAAATGTTCATGTTCACATTTTCCTATGAAGCTGGCAATACTGGTAGCACACAGGAAAATACTTTTGGCCAGCCAGTATGTTCAGGAAGGTCGCCAATACACCTCTGTAAAGATCCTACATGCCTGCTTCTCATTGTTTCCTTGAGAGCAGAGTCATGTAGGTTTTTAAGAATGAAATGACACAAAGATACTAACAGCTTAGAATGGCTATTCTCAAAAAGACCAGAAATAACAAGCAGTAGTGAGGGTGTGGAGAAAAGGAAATCCTTGGTGGGAATGCAAACTGGTGGAAAACAGGTGGAAAAGCAAAACTGGTGGAAAAGCCACTATGGAAAACAGGAAGGAAGTTCCTCAAAAAATTAAAGCCAGAATTCCGGTACAATCCAGCAATTCCACTCTGAGTGTTCATTGGAAAGACAATTAAAACACTAATTAGAAAAGATGTGTGTATCCCCATGTTCACAGCAGCATTATTTACAATAGCCAAGATATGCAAGTAACCTAAGTATCCACTGATGAATGAATGGATAAACACACGCACAGGAATATTATTCAATCATTTAAAAAAAATCTGCCATCTGGCACAACATGGGTGGACCTTGAGGGCATTATGTAACAAGTAAAGTAAGTCAGAAAGAGAAAGACAAACACGTTATGATCTCACTTATGTGTCTGTAATCTTAAGAAAACAAAACAGAAAAATCAAAGCTTATAGACACAGAGAACATATTGGCAGTTGCCAGAGGTGGAGGGTGGAAAGTGGGGGAAATGGATGAAAGGGGTAGAAAGGTATAAACTTTTAGCTGTAAGTTAGTTCTTGAAAGGTACAGCATGGTGATTATAGTTAGTATCACTGTATTAGATATATGAAAGTTGCTAAGACAGTAAATCTTTAAAGTTCTCATGATAAGAAAAAAATTTTATAACTAAATATGGTGATGAATGTTAACTAGACTTATCATATGTATTTGGCAATGCATACAAACATCAAACTCATGATGTTGTATACCTAAAACTAAGTTATCTGTCAATTACATACCTCAATTAAATGTGATACCCTATCAGAAATGTTAATACAAAATTCAAGAAAAATCACAATAGCACTGTTTCTCACAATTGTGAAGACAAAGCACAGGACAATTATGCCAACCATAAAAGTTACACTTATTATCAGTATGCAGAACATACTGGAGGGCTCTGAGACCATTAAGAATATTAAAGTCTAATAACTGATTTCTAATACTTTCTAGAGTTACAAATGTTAGATGCAATATAAAAGTATAACTTTGGAATATTACTATCATCACATTATACTAGCACTCTGCTTTATAGAGTGTAAGCTTAAGATGACATCTTTAGATCCACAGTCAGCCAAGGTTAAATTATCTGATCTGGCTATACATATACTTCCTTTCTTAGGTGTCTTTTTCCATTGCTGCTCCTTCTGTGAGCGTTACACCAGAAGAATGAACAGAACCACTTTCCAAAGAGTGCTTTTTCCATTTACTGTTTGTATATCTCATACATTCCAACCAAAAATTCTGTATCACATATAAAACATGGGGTTATTATCCCCGTTTTAGCTTATATTTATGGCAAATAACCACATCCTGGTTTCCAGGTTAGACCTAGACTGTTTCTAATACAGCACACTGTCTCCAGTTCACTGGCAACTTTCTACAGAATAAGCCTGTCAAGCTAGATTTGGCTAAGTACTCTTGCCTGGAAAATCCCACGGACAGCGGAGCCTGGTGGGCTGCAGTCCCTGGGGTTGCTAAGAGTTGGATACAACTGACTTCTCTTTCACTTTTCATTTTCATGCATTGGAGAAGGAAATGGCAACGCACTCCAGTGTTCTTGCCTGGAGAATCCCAGGGACGGGGGAGGGTGGTGGGCTTCCGTCTATGGCGTTGCACATAGTCAGACAGGACTGAAGCGACTTAGCAGCAGCAGCAGCTTCAAAGATTCTGTAATGCCGAAAGACTACAGTAACACTAACTTATGATAATTGAGTTCAAGTCCTATGTTTGCAGAAGGAGACCTGTCATACTTCCTGTCTAAAACCAACAATACTATGCTGCAACAGAGATTATGAAAATTAAAAATAGTGTGTGGAGAAAATGTAAAATGATAAGAACTAAGGAGAATGCAAGATCATCAAGAAAATGGTCTATAGGATAACTAGATACAGTAACTTCAGTTAAAATTGAGGAAACATCCATTTACAAATTGTAGAAATTCCTATACAATTTTAGATAAAGAATACGTTTAATTTTAAAAATTAAGTAGTTAAGCACTAGGAGAAGTAGCCTAATTCTTTTTTTTTTTTTTAAGGTGAAGATGGGGGAAAAAAGGCAACATCAAAAATCAATCACACATTTCATTAAATTATATGGAAGGCGCTAAGACTACCCGGATGACTAAAGCCGTGCTCTCAAAGAGCTCGCCAGAGCACAGCAGACCAAGGGGAAGGTTCAAATCGACGTAATAGACGCAAATAAATTTCCGATTTAATATGCGTTGGTCTAGCAGATCATCATGGCACCAGGTGCACCAAGGAAACCCAAGCCACTTGTGCCAGCTATTTAAGTACAAGTGTCCATGCAGGAACTCAGCTTTTCACGTATCAAGGTCCATTACAAATGCCGCTTCCTTGTCTATTCCCCAAGGGTGTGGAGCACGTTAGACATCCAAGTTCCTTTGTTCTGTACCAGGACCGACGCTGGTGAGAAATAGGGGACTAACAGGGCCCAGAGACTGCACCCAGACCAGGAAGTGTGCGGGGGGCAGAGAAGAGGGCAGGTTCTCAGCCGAGCACAGCCACCACAAATGGAAAAGGGTTGGGAGAAGGGGGGAAGCAAGGGTGGCAAAAAGCAAACAGAAGCCTGGCCAAGGGCGGGGGCCGAAGCGGGGCGGGGATCCGGGAAGCGCCTCGGGGCAGTTTCTAGGGCGCCTCCTATAACGGATCAAGCTCGGGGCTTCCTTTCTCGGACCGACCCGGGTGAGCGCCCTTCGGATGTCTGCCCCCGAGGCCTGTTCTAAGCTCAGACCCGCCGGCCCCAGCCTTCCCGAGGGGCACTTACCCCGGAGGAAGCCTTGGCCTCCTCGTCTTCTTCGCCCCTCCAGGCCGGCGACGTGGGGCTGACGGCCAGGTCGCAGAAGGTAGCGCCGAGCGCAGCCTGCTCCTCTCTGACGGCAGAGAGACCCCGGCCCAGCCCCTGAGCCACAGCGGCAACTACAGCGGCCGACCCGGATACAGAGAGCGGCTCCGAAGGAAGTGACAACACCCCGGCCTTCTCCAGACCCCGCAGCTGGAGGAAGCCCGGGCAGAGGCGTGGCGTCTTCATGAGTCCCTCCCCCCGCCCACACCCTCAGTGGTGGCGGGCGGGGCCGGGAAGGAGGAACTAACGCTCCCGCCAGCTTTCTGCTTTCTCCCCCGACTTGGCCAGAGGAGCTGTCAAGCGTTTATATTAGGTTGGCAATCATTTACACATCTGCAGGAGCTTCCTCTTCCTGCGCTGGGCCACTACCCTTGAGCCTCAAAGAGCCATTTTTATATTCTTTATGTTGGCTTTACTGATCATTGTGATTTGCACTATATAGTAAAATGGATGCAAAAATAGTTGATGTCTCATTGGGGAAGTAAAACTCAGAAAAACCCTTAGAGTTTGGTAAAATTCTTAAGTGAACAATGCAAAGAAATACAGGAAAACAATAGAATAGAAAGACTAGAGATCATTTCCAGAAAATTAGAGATACAAAGGGAACATTTCATACAAAGATGGGCACAATAAAGGACAAAAAAGGCAATGACCAAACAGAAGAGATGAAGAAGTGGTGGCAAGAATACACCGAAGAACTGTACCAGAAAGTCCTAATGACCCAGATAAGCCAGACATCCTGGAGAGTGAAGTCAAGTGGACTTTAGGAAGCATTATTACGAACAAAACTAGTGGAGGTGATGGAATTCCAGCTGAGCTATTTCAAATCCTAAATAATGATGCTGTTAAAGTGCTTGTTGCACTCAATATGCCAGCAAATTTGGAAAACTCAGCAGTGGCCACAAGACTGGAAAAGGTCAGTTTTCATTCCAATCCTAAAGAAGGGCAATGCCAAAGAATGTTCAAACCACCATACAATTGTGCTCATTCACATGCTAGCAAAGTCATGCTCAAAATTCTTCAAACTAGGCCTCAACAGCATGTGAACCAAGAACTTCCAGATGTACAAGCTGAATTTAGAAAAGGCAGAGGAATCAGAGATCAAATTGCCAACATCCACTGGATCAAAGAAAAAGCAACAGAATTCCAGAAAAACATCTACTTCTGCTTCACTGGCTATGCTAAAGCCTTTGACAGTGTAGATCATAATAAACTGGAAAACTCTTAAAGAGATGAGAATACCAAACCATTTGACCTGCCTCTTGAGAAACCTGTATGCAGGTCAGGAAGCAACAGTTAGAACTGGACATGGAACAGTCTGGTTCAAAATTGGGAAAGGAGTATGTCAAGGCTGTATATTGTCACCCTGCTTATTTAACTTCTATGCAGAGTACATCATGCAAAATATTGGGCTGGATGACTCATAAGCTGGAATCAAGATTGCGGGGAGAAATATCAATAACCTCAGATACTCAGATGATACCATCCTAATGGCAGAAAGTGAAGAGGAACTAAAGAGCCTCTTGATGAGGATGAAAGAAGAGGTGAAAAAGCTGGCTTAAAACTCAGCATTCAAAAAGCTAAGATCATGGTATCCGATGCATAGATGGGGGGAAAATGGAGACAGTGACAGACTATTTTCCTGGGCTCCAAAATCACTGCAGATGGTGAGTGCAGCCATGAAATTAAAAGATGCTTACTCCTTGGAAGGAAAGCTATGACAAAACTAGACAGCATATTAAAAAGCAGAGACATCACTTTTCTGACAAAGGTCCACATTCAAAGCTATGGTTTTTCCAGTAGTCATGTATGGATATGAGAGTTGGACCATAAAGAAGACTGGGTGCTGAAGAAAGAGTTTTAAGAGTCCCTTGAACAGCAAGAAGATCAGACCAGTCAATTCTAAAGGAAATCAACTCTGAATATTCATTATAGGGACTGATGGTGAAGCTGAAGCTCCAATACTATGGCTACCTGATGTGGAGAGCTGACTCATTGGAAAAGATCCTGACACAGGAAAAGATTGAGGGCAAGAGGAGAAGGGAACAACAGAGAATGAGATGGTTGGATGGCATCATTGACTCAATGGACATGAATTTGAGCAAGCTCCGGGAGTTAGTGATGGACAGGGAAGTCTGGTTTGCTGTAGTCGATGGGATCATAAAAAGTTAGGCGTGACTTAGCAACTAAACAACAACAAACCTCAGAAAAATCCTTAGAGTTTGGTGAAATTGTCCTGGACGAACCGCTTTATAACAGTGCTTCTCAAATTGTTACCAGAAGACTGGGTTCACCTCTTAGTGGGGATTGAGCCAAAAGATAACCAAGCTAAAGATCATGGGAAGGATTTCTTGCACCAAGAAAGCAGTATGCTAGGGAATCTTTCCCAAAGTAGTGTCTTCCAAACAGAGAAATTTAGGAAGTTTTAAGCCAAGGATTCATGCATGTGCAGGAAAGGGCTTGAGCAGAGTATATTGCAACACAGAATTGGGGCAAATTGAGTCCAGGCTTTAGTGTCAGACTTTATTTTTTGGGGGCTCCAAAATCACTGCAGATGGTGACTGCAGCCATGAAATTAAAAGACGCTTGCTCCTTGGAAGGAAAGTTATGACCAATCTAGATAGCATATTGAAAAGCAGAGACATTACTTTGCCAGCAAAGGTCAGTCTAGTCAAGGCTATGGTTTTTCCAGTGGTCATGTATGGATGTGAGAGTCGGATTGTGAAGAAAACTGAGCACCGAAGAATTGATGGTTTTGAACTGTGGTGTTGGAGAAGACTCTTGAGAGTCCCTTGGACTGCAAGGAGATCAGACCAGTCCACCCTAAAAGAAATCAATCCTGAATATTCATTGGAAGGACTGATGCTGAAACTGAAACTCCAGTACTTTGGCCACCTCATGTGAAGTGTTGACTCATTGGAAAAGACTCTGATGCTGAGAGGGATTGGGGGCAGGAGGAGAAGACGACGACAGAGGATGAGGTGGCTGGATGGCATCACCGACTCGATGGACATGAGTTTGAGTGAACTCCAGGTGTTGGTGATGGACAGGGAGGCCTGGCGTGCTGCGATTCATAGGGTCGCAAAGAGTCGGACACGAATGAGAGACTGAACTGAACCTTTAGTGGACTGAAGGTGTTTGATGGTGAGAAAAGGTCAATATCATCATTTCTTAGGTTCCCACTGATCTGGTGGTTGAGTGTTCAGGTTAATTTTTACCACTGAAACAGAACTGGGAGTCTTTACAACTGTCTTTGCTATTGTTTCTTCTTTTGCCAGTTAACAGTCATTTGTTCTTCTGTTTCTTTAAGATCCGTATTACTCATAGTAGTATATATATGTCAGTGCTACTTTCTCACTGACATACATACACCACCATGTGTGAAACAGGTAGCTAGTGGGAAGGTGCTGTGTAGCACGGGGAGTTCAGCTCTGTGCTTTGTGAAGACCTAGATGGGTGGGTTAGGGGTGAGATGGGTGGTAGGGAGGCTCAAGAGGGAAAGGATGTATGTACAGTTACAGCTAATGCATGTTCCTATACAGCAGAAATGAAAACATTGTAAAGCAATTATACTCCAATTTAAAAATAAATTTTAAAAAGTGATTTAAAAAACAAACAAAAAAATAATTTAAAACAATAAAAAGAAAACAGGTTCTTATACTGACAGCCATTCAAAGGCAAGCACTGTGGCCAGGGTTGGATCGCAAGATGGCATTGGCCTATGATGGCTTCTCCTATATTAAAACGCTGTATCTAGTTCCTTTCCTCTGAGGAGCCGCTACCCTATCTGCTTACAAAACTATATGCAGAGAATGATCAACTTATTTAGTTGTAGGCCATGCTTTGGTGAGATAAAAGTATCAGGAAAATTTCATCATTAGAGTCAACAGCCTTAAAATTACCTGCCAAGTTGCTATAAAGTTTTCTAAACATTTATTCTCAGTCTCTGTACTCTTTGTCTCACTGTGGCCCAGTAACAAACAGTTCTCTGAAGGGCCCAGGTCTATGAGCCATGTTTTGAGTAGCAACGCTGCTCTATAGCTTCAGTGAACTAAGATTAGTTTGGAGACCCTTCTCAAATCCCAAACCCTAAATCCCTGCAAAGGCCCAGTAGTCAACAATTTGGGTTGACTATGGAATGGTGGGGCTTGAGGGGAACTGAAAAGCTCAAAATTTTAAGACATTGACCCAAAATGCAGTTCCTGGGTTTACATTGCTTTGGAAACATTTACTCACAGCTGGCAGGGGGTAAAACTCTGTGTGTCTCATCTATAAAATGGGGAATAAGTAATACTTCATAGGACTTTTGTGAGATAAAGCCATATGTATATTAGAATAGTGTATGGTATGTTGTAATTGTATATGTGTTAGGTATTATTTTCCTATCACTTTTGTTAAGTAGCTGGCAGAGTGTACAACAAAAATAAAACTGATCAACTAACAGAGCTTTAAACAACTTCTTGGACGATGCTCCTTAGAAAACAATTTCATCTTCAGTTAACAGATTTTTCAGTTCCATGTCCTGCAATGTGCAATATTCTCCACAGGGTGGCAGAAAATCATTTGAAATCATAAACAGGTACGTGGTTTTATAATCTTTAGTTTCTTTTTCATTTCACTAACTTTATTGTTTAAATATGCTTGGTCAGTATTTGCTTTGGATTTTGAGTAAGCCATTCTACTATTTGACTTTTTATCCCCATCTCATGAATTATCCATTCTTATTGTTGAAATGTTACAAACTATGGATAAGACAAGATAGTGGTACTATTAACACATTTATGTATAGCCTTTCAGATTTTTGTATATATATAGATAGATAGATAGATAACTATAAAAATAGCTCATATTTTATAAAAATATAATAATTTATCTAATAGTTTAT
>SJYQ01002620.1:689372-719508 GCA_006410935.1 Redunca redunca | reverse complement strand
TCCATAACTGTGCTGACCAAACTCTGCTTTCAAAAAAAGGAGGGGTGGGATATTTGCTGAGAATGTAATTCCTGAGAACTACATAGAAAAAGTGCCTTTACTAAGACATCCTTGACAAGGCAAGAAATTGTTTTTAAAAATTGGCTTGGCCAAAATGTTCATTTGGGTTTTTCTGTAACATCTTATGGATGGTTCAGTCATAATTCTTGGCAAACAATTTATGCTTTGCCATTTTACTTTTAAAACCCTATACTGAGGGCGGTCCTAAGATGGCAGAGGAATAGGACAGGGAGACCACTTTCTCCGCACAAATTCATCAAAAGAACATTTAAACGCTGAGTAAATTCTACAAAACAACTTCTGAATGCCGGCAGAGGACATCAGGCACCCAGAAAAGCAGCCCATTGTCTTCAAAAAGAGTAATTAGCCTCCAATTGAAATAAATAAATTTAAATTAAAAAAAATACCCAGTACTTTTTGTTCCCCAGACAGGACATTATTCTGGTTGCTGCCAGAATCTGTGCTCCTAGATTGCCATTCCAAGACCACAAATAAATGCATTTCTTTGTTTGCAGTCTGCCTCTTTTTCTCACATGACAACCTGTAAGATATATTCTTAGAACTGAGTACCTGGGTCAAAAAGCATACATGCTTATAGGCTATTTCCAACTACATCACCATTTCACACATAGGAGGTTCTCAGAGAAGTAAAATGACTCACAGTTATTAAACAATGGAGCCAGAATTCAAACATGTGCTTTTTCTATATCATTACATTGCTCTTTTACTAGTTGAAAAGATTTTTCCTCAATAATAAATGAGTATGTGTATGTACAATGTGTGTGGTAAGTATATAGGATACAAATGAGTAAAGACATGGATACTCTCCTCAAGGAGGTTATGATTCAGTAGTTTCAATAAAATATTGGAAGGAAGGAAGTAGATGAAGCTATGGAATATATATGCCTCACAAACCTACATTACACACATACATATCTGTGTATATATATATCTGTATGTATATTTTTACACACATACACCATTTGAAGTAAATATAAATAATGGATGTGACAACTCAAGCAGTATAAATAACCTCTACTACAAGTCTGCAACCTCATTCACTCATTCTTTCATCAAAATTTACTGAGAACTTGCTGGATTTTTCTGTATAGTACTCAGTCTTAGGTTTTATTTGTAAATTTCTACCTTGGTCCTGATTCCTCAGTCCTTATCTAACCTATTAGAGATGTTTCCCTTCAGACTAAACTCTAGTCTTGCCCTTTGTGTTCCTTCCTGGAGATGAGTGCTTTGTTCTGATTTCCAGGCCAGTGGCTGGTGCCCAGCTGTTTGTTGACAATGTTTCCAGAGGTTGGAGCTTAAATATACACTCTCTGGCTTTCACCTAGCCTAGATCTGGAGTGCCAGGTCTAGAGCTTCCCTACTGTTCCGGCTCATTTTAAATAAACAGACCCAACTTTATATGGATAGTAATGTTTGAAAGATATAATATATGAATAGGTAGTTTTGGAGGGCTTCCCCAGTAGCTCAGTGGTAAAGAATCCACCTGCAATGCAGGAGACGTGGGTTCAATTCCTGGGTTGGGAAGATCCCCTGGAGAAGAGCATGGCAACCCACTCCAGTATTCCTTCCTGGGAAAATCCCATGGACAGAGGAGCCTTGTGGGCTATGGTCTGTGGGGTCACAAAGAGTCAGGCATGACTAAAGCATCTGAGCACAAGCAAGATGTAGTTTTTCTAATTATAAAGTGTTATACAAATTCTAATTTTCATCATGAAAGGATAGGGCCCTAGGTGTAAATTTGGGATGTTATCAGAACAGAGTATTCCAGCAACCCACTCCAGTATTCCTTCCTGGGAAAACCCCATGGACAATGGAGCCTGGCTCTGGTCCATGGGAATTCATGCCTCTGACTTGGTTCTGCTGTTAAAATTTCTGATTTATGTAATTAAAATTACTTGCCAAAATACAATGACATGATTAAAGAATATCCTCACCACTCAAAGCATGCTGAGAATTTTGTTTCAGTTAATTGGAGTTATGCGTGTACCTCCAGGGTTGAATAGTTTGCAAAAGTGCACTATCTATTTTCTTTTCAGCTAAACTGATCCAGGAGATGTTTTGTTCCTAAGTTGTCATGCAAAAAGGTGAATTTAGGGAATTCCTGTGGTCCAGTGGTTAAGAATTTGCTATCTAATGGATGCGAGAGTTGGACTATAAAGAAAGCTGAGTGCCAAAGAATTGATGCTTTTGAACTGTGGTTTTGGAGAAGACTCTTGAGAGTCCCTTGGACTGCAAGGAGATCCAACCAGTCCATCCTAAAGGAAATCAGTCCTGAATATTCATTGGAAGGACTGAGGCTGAAGCTGAAACTCCAATATTTTGGCTGTCTGATGCAAAGAGCTGACTCATTTGAAAAGACCCTGATGCTGGGAAAGATTGAAGGTGGGAGGAGAAGGGGACAACAGAGGATGAGATGGTTGGATGACATCACCGACTCAATGGACATGAGTTTGGGTAGACTCTGGGAGTTGGTGTTGGACAGGGAGGCCTGGTGTGCTGCAGCTCATGGGGTCGCAAAAAGTCAGACACGACTGAGAGACTGAACTGAACTGAACTGAATGCAGGTGATGTGGGTTCAATTCCTGATCAGGGAACTAATATCCCACATGCCATGGGGCAATTACGTCCATGTGCGGCAACTAGAGAAGTCTGTGCTACAACTACTGAGCCTGTGTGCTGTAGAGCCTGTGCTTTGCAATAAGAGAAAGCCCACACGCCACAACAAAGAGCTTGAATGCTACAACAAAGATCCAGCAGAGCCAAAAATAAAAAAGGTGAATTTAGTGTACATTCTCAGTTGTGTCCTATACATTATGTGCACAATGACCTTAACTGCAAATTTACTCAAAATCTGGTGAAGAATCTCATTTTTTAGATATTGCAAGGTTCTTGTTCTGCAATACCAGGCCTCATACTATTAAGGGCTTTGCCTTTGCAAATGACAAGAATGTTGAACACATTTCAGTGAATACAATTCAACAAAATCTCAGATTCTTTTAGTAAGAGTTTACTAGATAAGAGATATTGTATACTTTGGTAATTTTAGTCTTATTAGTTTTCCTCATTATTCCTTACAATGATGTTCATAATTGTAATATGTTTTGAATGAAGAAAAACAATAAAAAGATGCTGAAACTCACAAAAGGAAAATAGAGTATTTTAGTGTTTTTTTCAGTTCAGTTCAGTTCAGTCACTCAGTCATGTCCAACTCTTTGTGACCCCATGGACTGCAGCAAGCCAGGCCTTCCTGTCCATCATCAATTCCCAGAGTTTACTCAAACTCATGTTCATTGACTCAGTGATGCCATCCAACTATCTCATCCTCTGTCGTCCCCTTCTCCTCCCACCTTCAATCTTTCCCAGCATCAGGGTCTTTTCAAATGAGTCAGCTCTTTGCATCAGACAGCCAAAATATTGGAGTTTCAGCTTCAGCATCAGTCCNTACAAAATGAGATTATACTTACATATTATATCATGAGTTTTTAGTTTGAAATGATTTCAAACTTATAGAAATTTTGAAAATATAATACAAAGAACTCCCTAAACCCACCATTCAAAGAACCTATTCAAGTTTTATTAACTGTACAAATAAATGTTCTTTATACAAAAGGATCCAATCTAGAAATAAACATTGCTGTCTTTTTAATCTTTTTTCATTAACAAGGACATTCATTAAAAGGACAGTTCCTCAGTCCTTACTTGACTTTTATGACCTTGACATATTTGAAGATTACTGGTTAGTTGCTTTGTCAACTGCCCCTCTATTTGGTTTTGTCTGTTATTTCCTCATGATTAGACTCAGTTTATGCATCTTTGGTAGGAATATCACAAAGGAATGTTGTGGCCTCTCACTGCATTTTATATGATGGCATACTATTAGATTTCTCCACTACTAGGGATATTAACTTTTGTCACTGGTAAGATGGTTTATAGCAGGTTTTTCCATATAAAATTGCTTTTCCTTTGTAAGTAGTAAATATTTTGTATGGAGATATTTGGAGAGCATACATAAATATGTGTGTGTGTATCTCCCATTTTTTAACCAACTCTCTTCCACTAGTTTTAGCACTTCTTGATGTTTCCTAATTAATTTTATTACTACTATGATAGCTACCAAGTGGTGATTTTTCTAAATCCATTATTTCTTCTATGTTTGTTAGTTGACATTCTGTTATAAAGAAGAGCTTTTTCTTCATTCATTTATATCAGTGTGGATCATAGATTTCTATTGTTTTTCTACTACTATATATTTCTATTACTGCTATTAATTATTCTGACCATGAAATTGCCCCATATTTAGCCAATGGAAGCCCCTGAGAACTAGCTTCTATGTGAAGGCCCACACTATTCTCTGAGCACTGCCTTACCTTCTGGTACAAGATGTCCCAGGCATATTGTATACTTTTCCTGCTCTAGCCCTGGAATCACTATTTTCCAAGAAGCCCTTCTTTTTCATGGAGGTACTTTTTAGTGGAGAAGTCTTTCCAGACCTAGAAAGTGGTATGCTTATTGATTCTGGAATGTTGATGCTCCCAGACACTCAGGAAAGACACATATGTATAATATATGTACATTTATATCTGGTTTTATGTTTATGCATACTGAAAGCCATAAATTCGCAACAATATCACCAATTCTAGTCCAATACTGCAGGGTGAATTTTAACCTTCACTCCTTCTATATATGTAACTCTCTTCTCTGACAGTGGATAACCTCGTTCTCTTAATCCATTGTTCAATCTGCCACCCTCTGCTCAGTCATCTTTAACCTCACTAAAAAGAAACTTAACAATATATTACTATTTTTCCAAGTCACTAAATACTTATCTACAAGACCATTTTTAAAGGCTGAATGTTAGTCCACTGAAGGTATACTTGGCCATTACATCATAAAATGAAAAATATGGAAGAACTGTTTACTCAAGGGAGAAAACGGTTTTTAAACTCCTGACAACTGCAAGTATCTATTTAGTAGCTACTTCCTGAATTTCAACTTTGTTCAAGCCACTTGCTGAGCACTATAGGTGACATAAGGTTGCCAATTCCTTCCTCAAGGAGGGGCCTGCTGCTGCTGCTGCTAAGTCGCTTCAGTCATGTCCGACTCTGTGCGACCCCATAGATGGCAGCCCACCAGGCTCCCCCGTCCCTGGGATTCTCTAGGCAAGAACACTGGAGTGAGTTGCCATTTCCTTCTCCAAGAGGAAACCATTAAATCAGTGAATTAAAAATTCTTAATTTATTCATCAAAGTAAGGCCCTCCAGGACCTTTGTTTGGCAGGACTTCATTAAGGATTAATTTTCATTATTTAAGAAAAACTTTTAAAGGGCATTTTTAAAAAGTCTATAGTTAAGACTAATTCAGAACAAAATTTTCCTTTATATCCTGTTGTACAGTTTTCTTATTGGAACACCATAGGATACATTTTTAATTATTCCTATTCTTCAAATCTCCCTCATTTTCCACTTAAACCCTAAGTTCTACATGCTTATAAGACCAAACTGCCCTCCCCCAAACAAGGCAAAAACATATAAATACATAGAATTTAACGAATCTATCCAACAAAACGTGAACATTTCAGTGCTCAAAGCAAGATAGACCTAGAATATAAACCCTAATCATACCAACAAATTACTTATATACCCACTGACATAGACATCTCGCTAGATCTATTGGTCATTTATATTAAAATTTTAACACTATATCTAACATAAATTATACAAAACAACTACATCTATGGTACTTTGTTATAAAAACACAACCTGTTTATGTAGCTTAAATCTTAAAGCTTAAATCCTGAAAATGCTTAGATGAGTTTATTAACTCCATAAATACATAGGTTTTGTCCCAGCCTTTCTACTAGTTTTTAATAAAATTACACATGCAAGCATCCACACCCCAGTGAGAACACCCTCTAAATCATTAAGATTAAAAGTAGTGGGTATCAAGCACACTAATAGGAAGGAGGAGCTCATAAGGCCTTGCTTAACCATACCCATGGGAAATGGGACTTCCCTGGTGGCTCAGTATAAAGAATCTGCCTGCCAGAATCTCCTGCCTACAGGAGATGTGGGTTTGAGCCCTGTGTTGGGAAGATCCCCTGGAGATGGAAATAGCAACCCACTCCAGTATTCTTGCCTAGGAAACCCCATGGACAGAGGAGCCTGGAAGGCTACAGTTCATGGTGTGGCAAAAGAGTTGGACATGACTTAGCGACTAAACAACATTGTCAACAACACAATCATGGGAAAGAGTAGTGATAAAAATTACACCATAAACAAAAGTTCAACTAAGATATATTATCTAGGGTTGGTGAATTTTGTGCCAGCCACCATGGGCATACAATTGACCCAAATTAATAGAAAACTGATATAAAGCATATTAAAGGGTAATAAATAAAGTTAAATTCTAACTAAGCCAAAAAACCCATAGCTAAAATAAACCATGAAAATGATTGTAATATTTTTTCTAATTATATGACAGCTAAGACCCTAACTGGGATTAGATACCCCACTATACTTATCCCTAAACCTAAATAATTATAAACAAATTATTTGCCAGAGTACTACTAGCAGAGGTTTAATACTCAAAGGACTTGGCATTTCATCACATTCCTTTAGAGGAGCCTGTTTTATAATATAAAAACCCTGATAAATTTCACCAACCCTTGCTAATTCAGTCTATATACTGCCATATTCAGAAAAACTTAGAGGAATAAAAGCAAGCATAATTATACATAAAAATATTAGGTCATGGAGTAACCTATGGGATGGGAAGAATGGGCTACATTTTCTACTTCGAGAATATATTTCTCATGACAGGAAGTTTATTTGTTTGGAGTGTAACTGCTTTACAATGTTGTGTTAGTTTCTGCTGTACGACACAGTGAATCAGCTGTATTTATACATATATCCTCTCACTCTTTGGCCTCCCTCCTATGCACTCCTATCCCACCCCTCTAGGTCATCGCAGAGCATCAAGCTGAGCTCCCTGAGCTACACAGCAGGTTCCCACCAGTTATCTGCTTTACAGAGTGTAGTGTATATATGTCAACGCTACTCTCTCAATTTGTCCTGACCTCTGCTTCCCCAGCTGTGTCCACAGTCTCCATGTCTGCATCTCTATTCCTGTCCTGGAAATAAGGTTAATCAGGACATAAAAGTTTTTATGAAAACTAAAAACCAAAGTAGCATTTAGTAGTAAATTAAGAATAGAGAGCTTAATTGAATAAGGACATAAAGCACACACACACCTCTTGTCACTCTCAAGTATTAAAACAACTTTCTATAACCTATTAACAACCCTAACTCTAAGAGGAGACAAGTTGTAACAAGGTAAACACACAAGGTAATTGGGCTTGGATAAATCAAAGCATAGCACCTAGGTTGGACCTGTATTCATAATCCACGAATGTTTTGAACTAAATCTAGCTCAAACCACAAATTTTACTAACACAGGCAAACCAAATCAATCATTCACTCAACATTTAAAGTATAGGGGACAGACATTTAAACATCATTTGGTGCTATAGCAAAGCAATAGGGTACTAAGGAGAAAGTACCCTAAGGGAATGATGATAAAAACATTAAAAGTTATAAAAAGCAGAATTTACCCCTTTTACCTTTTGCATAATGATTTAACTAGTAAACATTTAACAAGTAGAATTTAAGCTAAATACTTCAAAATCAGATGAGCTACTCATGGACAGTCTGTAGAACAAATTCATCTCTGAAGCAAAACAGTGAGAAGATGTACAAACAGAAGTGATAAGCCTAACAAGCCTGGTGATAGCTGGTTGTCCAAGGGAAGAATCTTAGCTCAATTTTAAAAATTACCAACAAATGATAAATTTTAATGTGTTTTTAAATGTTACCCTAAAAAGGCACAGCTTTTTAGAAATGGATACAACCTTATATATCTGGCATGCTGCAGTTCATGGAGTCGCAAAGAGTCGGACACGACTGGGCAGCTGAACAAAAACCTTATCTAGAGAGTAGAAATAAACAACATCATAGTTGGCTTTAAAAGTAGCCATGAATTAAGAAAGTGTTTGTGCTGAAAGAATAACTTTACTATCAACAATAAGCAAATCAACTCCCAGTTTTACACTGGACTAATCTATTGGGTTGACCAATAGAAGCAATAACTGTTAGTATGAGTAATAAGAAATACTTCTCTTTGCATAAGTTACCATCAGTAACTGATACTTTGCTGATAGTTAACAGCAAATAAACAAAACTCAACATAAATTATGATGTACACTGTTAACCCAACATAGGCATGCACCCAAGGAAAAATTTTAAAAAGTCAAAGGAACTTGGCAAACATAAACCCTGCTTGTTTACCAAAAACATCATCTCTAGCATAACTAGTATTATAGGCTCTGCTTGCCCAGTGACGATTGTTAAACAGCCACGGTAACCTGACCATGCGAAGGTAGTATAATCATTTGCTTTCTAAATAAGGACTGTATGAATGGCTACACAAAGATTTTATTGCCCCTTTTTTTTTTTTTTTTTTTTGCCACTTGGCTTGTGGAATCTTAGTTCCTTTACCAGGGATTGAATGCAGGCCCTCAGCAATGAGAGCATAGAGTTTTTACCACTGGACTGCTAGGGAATTCCTTGTCCCTTACTTTCTAAATCAGTGAAACTGACCTTCCTGTGAAGAGGTGGGGACTAACAAAATGACGTGAAGATCCTATGGAGTTTTAATTAATTAAACACCCCCACCCCCCAACTAAACCACCAAAGGTTAACAACATTTTCACATGAGTTAACAATTTTGGTTGGAGTGACCTCAGGGAACAAAAAAGCCTCTGAATAAAGTCTATACTAGTCTATATTAGTCAAAACACACTATCACAAAAAAATGGATCAATGGAATATGTTATCCTAGGCATAACAATCTAGTTTAGGATCCATACTGATGATAGGGTTTATAACCTTGATGTTGGATCAGCACATACCCATGGTGTAACTGCTACTATTAGACAGTCATTTGTTCAGTGATTAAAGTCCTACATGATCTGAGTTCAGACTGGAGCAATCCAGGTTGGTTTCTGTCTATTACATATTTCTCTGAATACAGGAGGACAAAAGAAACGAGGCCTATTTTTAAAAAGAGCCTTAAAACCAATTAATGATATCTTAATTTATAGAAAATCTTACCCCAAAATAGAGTTTGTTAGAGTGACAGAGTTGGGGAATTGCGTAAAACCTAAATCTTTATAACCAGAGGTTCAAATCCTCTTCTTAACGCTTATAATTAACATCTTAATGCTCATTATCCCTATTCTTTTAGCCATGTGCTTGCAGAATAGTTGTGAATTCTTCCATTCTTACAGGATAATTGTGAATCAAAATATTAAAAACTGATTTTTCAAGTTCTAGGAGAGTCTAGTCACTTGGTCTTTTTTAGGTAACATGAACTTAGTATAAATACTTTGGTCTAGATGCAGAAATGGTCCTACTTAAGGTACACTATGCTAAAGATCCAGGGACCAGATTCTGAAAGGGAAGTGCTGAATGTTGTATTACCCGCTTTTATTGTATCCGGTGCTCACTACCCCTAGGACACCAAGATACATGAGCAACACCCTGCACCCAAGATGTCCATCAGCAGACGAATGGATAAGAAAGCTGTGGTACACAAGGAATATTACTCAGCTATTAAAAAGAGTGTATTTGAATCAGTTCTAATGAGGTGGATGAAACTGGAGCCTATTATACAGAGCGAAGTCAGAAAGAAAAACACCAATACAGTATATTAACGTGTATATATGGAATTTAGAAAGATGGTAACGATGACCCTACATGTGAGACAGCAAAAAAGACACAGATGTAAAGAACAGACTTTTGGATTTTGTGGGAGAAGGCGAAGGTGGGATGATTTGAGAGAATAGCACTGAAACATGTATACTATCATATGTGAAATAGATCTCCAGTCCAGGTTCAATGCATGAGACAGGGTGCTCAGGGCTGGTACACTGGGATGACCCTGAGGGATGGGATGGGGAGGGATGTGGGAGGGAGGGTCAGGATGGGGAACACATATACACCCATGGCTGATTCATATGAATGTATGGCAAAAACCACCACAATATTGTAAAGTGATTAGCCTCCAATTAAAACAAATAAATTAATTTTTTTTAAAAATGTGGAAAACAAGAAGGTGACTAGCTTAATAAAACAAAGACCTCTCCCTGAATTACGAAAATGAGACTTTCTTAATTTCCAATGTGGCGCTAGTGGTAAAGAATCTGTGTGCCA
Organism: Redunca redunca; assembly: GCA_006410935.1. Classification (NCBI taxonomy): domain Eukaryota; kingdom Metazoa; phylum Chordata; class Mammalia; order Artiodactyla; family Bovidae; genus Redunca; species Redunca redunca. Next base: position 709,159 of record SJYQ01002620.1, on the reverse strand, counting down.
ATGCACGAGATGTAAGAGAAGCAGGTTTGATCCCTGGGTTTGAAAGATCCCCTGGAGAAGGAAATGGAAAATCCCATGGAGAGAGGAGCCTGGCTGGCTACAGTCCTAGGGGTCAGAGAGTCAGAAAGGACTGAAGCAACTTAGCACTGCCCTGCGACCTCTAAGACAAGGGCAACCCAGGTGGCTCAGTGATAGAGAATCCACCTGCCAATGCAGGAGATGCAGGTTTGAACCCTGGGTCAAGAAGATCCCCTGAAGAAGGAAATGGCAACCCACTTCAGTATTCTTGCCTGGAAAATCCCATGAACAGAGGAGCCTGGCGGGCTATAGTCCATAGGATCGCCAAGAGTCAGACATGACTTAACAACAGGGCACACAATCTCTAAGACATACTGTCTGAGGAATCCAGTCTGATAAATGAAACAATAGTTCAGGGGGATTAGGCAAGTCCCACCCATGTTCTACAACAGGACTCCCAAGGGCTGAAGTCACTGACAAAGTGTTGGTTTCTTTAAGTGTATCTGCCACAACATAAGTTTGCAGTCACTTTGAGGCTGACATTCTGTGAGTGCTTTTCTTTCTCCCACTTCTGAGAGTTCCTAATGAAAAATAGCTCTGCAAGGCTCTTATAAGGACCTGACTCAGATCTACGAGTCTTGCTGATTCTTGGTCCAGGGGTAAGAAGATCCAATTCTTTGAAAAAGTCTCATTTCTCTAATGAATAGCACTGTGTCTTGTTTCTGTAGGGCTTCTTACATCATTCTCAAGAAAAATCTCTCACAGACAGTATCATATTTTCTGTTTCTCATGGGTTCTAATACTGGAACAACTCTCTCATCACCCTTTGGGAAACTTTTCTAGTTTAGCAACTAAACATTTTTAGTTTAGAAACTTTAGAGGACTCACTATATTTCTTTGAATGTTTGAAGGCAGATTTTTAGATTTTAAAAACTTAGCAGGGTACTTCCCTGGTGGTCCAATGGTTAACATTCTGCTTTCCAACTCATGGGGTGCAGGTTTGATTCCTGGTTTGGAGGCTAAGATCTCACACGCCTCAGGGCCAAAAAACCAAAACATAAAACAGAAGCAATATTGTAACAAATTCAATAAAAACTTTAAAAATGGTCCACATCAAAAAAAAAATCTTAAAAAAATAAAGACTTAATGGGATGGTGACAAACTCATTTTAATCTGAGTACCTATAATGCTGGATTGAGGTTCTGAACTTTATCTGGGCTTTGTGGAAAAGAGGACTGTGTCTGATTGCCAACATGTGATAGACTTGGGAGAAGGCATCAATAATTCAACAGAACAGCCAGTGGCTCTTCAACTTTTTCTCTGATTCCTGTGTTATTTTGACCACTGCAGGGTAGAGCTATGGTATGTTTGGTTCCCTGGAGAGTTCCTTCAACCAAACTCCATTGTTCAAGTTTAATCTTAAGGAATCTCTCTGATTTGTTCCTGAGGTCTCTTTTTCTGCAGGTGGACTTCATGTAATGGGAGAATGGGAAAGTACTCGGGATATCAACTTCGATATGATCTATGAAAGAGCTTAACAGAGGAAAAATGTCCCATCACTGTCAATGGAATGAATATTCTATCAAAATGGCTCTCTCATTCTCCAGGATTGAGATTAACTTTACCTGCTGAACGGGGTAAAATTTATTTCGGTGGCCTATGACCACCATCTATCAGCATCCGACCCCTATCTATAAAAAACAATAAGCATGATCTTAAGGCACTCTTAGGGGCTGTCTAAGAGATGTATATTTGCTGACATACAACCTGACTGAAGCCAAACACCATTACCCCTGTGAGTGATTGGAGGGTGGCCATAAGTGAACAGTTTTATTTCCCTCTAGCAGCTGAGCTCCCTGACCAGGCGAGCTGAGCTGACACGGCATTTCAAGTCCTGTTACCAGCTCAATGGTTCTCTTATAAAAAAAAAAGCAAGCAAGAAAAAAAAAAAGCACCTCTTCATTTAGCCTCTCCATCTTGATCATTGCTGATGGGCTATCAATAATTTCAAGCTGGTTGAGCAGTTGGCTGAAGGTTAAATAAATCCTGCCGGCTGTTTGCATGATTGTACCCAAGCGGAAGGCTTCCAATTTGAAACAGTTTTCTTGCAAGTGCTCCATGGAAATGTTTCTAGGGTCAAAAAAGTTATGAAATTCCATAACAAAGGCCCCAATGCACTTGAAATGAAAACCCAGTCAGGAGCCACAAGCATGCAGATACAAACAAAAATAGGTTTTTCTCTATTTCAGATTTTCCTCAGAGTAATTTAGAATCCAAAGAATGCATGCAATTAATTATTGGCAGGAAAAATTCTCAAGACTCTAAAGTGCTCTTTTGGATACTGGTATTTGTTTTTTTAAAAAAAGGAGTCAGATTATATTTTCAGAAGCTTGGCCAATAGCAACAAGCAGAAGAAAGTGTGCCATGTAGTCATACTATACAAGGTTTTCAGTTGCTACGCAATAAACTTTTAAAATACTTTATTCACATTCAAGATATGAGTTTTTTAAAGCAAAATTTGGTTTTGTTTTTCCCGTCACCCCCATATTACAAAAATAATATACATTAATTATGGAACATGACAAAGTAACCTTAAGCAAAAAGAAAATAAAAATCACCATTGAAGCTAACTCTTCTCAATTTATTTTTTTAATTTATTTTTATTTTTTTGGCTGTGCCAGGTCTTAGTTGTGGAATGTGCAATCTTTAATGGCAGCATATGGGTTCTAGTTCCTGACCAGGGTTCCAACCTGGGCCCTGTGCATCCGGAGCGTGAAGTCTCAGCTACTAGACTACCAGGGAAGTCCCTCAACATTTTATATTTTTCTAGCTTTTTCAATATATACTTATAACTCTTTTACTAAAATGTGATTTTACTGACTATAAAATATTGCAGCCATTTTACATATATGGTTAAAAAATCATATAGATGTTGTTAAAGATATGTTTTTAGCTTCAGGAAGTTATTTCAACTGTTTATTTGTTGAGAATTGGTGCTGTCAGGACCCAAGAAGTTCTCAGCTTCTGGGGTCTTGTCTATAACGCCACATTTCTTGATCTGCTGTTTTCTAATTACTGACAGTAAAAGTGCATCTTGTTTACCTCAGGTATAACTGTTAATATTTGATTTTAAATAAGCTTATGCAAATTTCCAAAGAGTTTTTAAAGTTGCAATATTTGAGGCATTGCTTTATAAACAATAAAACCCCTTAAATTCAAGTATTTTAGGAAGGACTTTTATGGATGTTTTATGTGACTCTTGTCCCTGTGAGATCTCCAGGATGATGGATCCCTGTTTTATACTTCAGTGGGCTTTGCACTACTCCTTCTGCTTGCCACGTGTGAGGCTTTTCAGTATAAGTGTGAGCTACACTATTTCCAGTTCTCTGGAAATTTTGGCATGGTAGAAATATCAATAACTTCAGATATGAAGATGATACCACCCTTATGGCAGAAAGTGAAGAGGAACTAAAGAGCCTCTTGATGAGGGTGAAAGAGGAAAGTGAAAGCTGACTTAAAACTCAGTATTCAAAAAACTAAGATCATGGCATCCAGTCCCTTCACTTCATGGCAAATAGATGGGGAAATAATGGAAACAGTGACAGACTTTACTTTCCTGGGCTCCAAAATAACTGTGGATGGTGACTGCAGCCATGAAATTAAAAGACACTTGCTCCTTGACAAATCTAGACATCATATTAAAAAGCAGAGATATTACTTTGCTGACAAAAGACCATATAGTCAAAGCTATGGTTTTTCCAGTAGTCACGTGTGTATGTGAGAATTGGACCATAAAGAAGAATTGATGCTTTTGATGATGCTTCTCCAACTGTGGGTTGGAGAAGACTCTTGAGAGTCCCTTGGACTGCAAGGAGATCAAATCAGTCAATTTCTAAGGAAATCAATCCTGATTATTCATTGGAAAGGCTGATGCCGAAACTCCATACTGTGGCCACCTGCTGCGAACAGCTGACTCATTGGAAAAGACCCTGACCCTGGGAAAGATTGAAGGCAGGAGGAGAAGAGGGCAACGGAGAATGAGATGGTTGGATGGCATCACCAACTCAATGGACATGAGTTTGAGCAAACTCCAGGAGATGGCGAAGGATAGGGAAGCCTGGCATGCTGCAGTCCATGGGGTCTCAAAGAGTTGGATACAACTGAGTGACTGAACAACAACAATAAAAAACAGAGCTCAACAACTGTGATAAAACTTGGCCCTTCCACACTTTTCCTAGCTCTGTTAGGCACTTATGATTACCTTACATTTGTAGTTATTGCCATGGTGAAAGATGACGGTTAAGTTGTTGAGGGAAAGTGAAGACTACACAGGGTATTATCTTGTTCCTATGGCTTTGCTCTAACTTGTGATTAACTTACCATGTTTGCTGATTGACAAGGGAAGATAATAATTCAGTGGAAATGGACACAAATTTCAGTGATTGAGAGTGCTCCTACTCCAAGTGTGCTCTGCTCACCAACTGTATTGGCATCATTTAAGAGCTTATAATAAATGCAACAATCTCAGACCTACTGACTCAGAATCTTCACTTTAACAAGAGTCCCCGGTTATTTACATATACATTAAAGCTCAAGACATCTGTCTAGAAGAATGGATTTCACAAGTAGAGTTAAAATGCTGAAACTCAGTCATTTGTCACTGAACATTTAAGTGATGTAATCCAACACCAAGACATTGAAACTATTTTGACTTCTTTTAAAACAATCATCTCAAAGTATGGTACTGGCTTTTGAACTGCAAAAAGAAAAGCTGCCGATGAATGGATAAAGAAGATGTGTATGTGTATACAATGGAGTATTAGTCAACCATAAAAAAGAATGAAATAATGCCATATGCAGCAACACAGAAGGATCTGGAGATTATCATACTAAGTAAATCCAAAAGAGAAAGACAAATCGCGCAATATCACTTATATATGGAATCTAAAATATGACACAAATGAACTTATTTACAAAACAGAAACAGATACACAGATGAGAAAACTGAGACTTGGCAGGGTCGCGTAATTTGCCCAAAATTATTCCGAGAGCAGGTTGCAGAGGTGGGACAGCAGTCCAGGGTAATAACTTCAAAGCACCTTCTCTTAATCACTCTGAATATAAAAACACAACACTTGTTATTGTGAAATATACTGATTTGAAATCATGTAGTATAAAATATTAGCTGAATCTCTCATGTACAAAATTTTAAACAATGCACATAATCTCAAAAAGAAAAACCTGTCAAGTATCTCATTTTGAAGTGGCCTTGTTGAGGGACTTGTAAACTGTGTTTATGCTATTGCCACAAGGTGGCGTCACTCCAACGGGGAAAAAGAGATCAGCTGTCCTTTGTCAGCGCTATGGGAAACAGCCTTGAATTATGCTAGGCCTCTGGGAGAAACCCTTAGACACAATGTAATCCTCACAAATTTAACTGACTAACTGGAGGTCTGGTTCAAGCTCTCTGTGTTAACTTCAAATGAAAAACTTCAGCTCTGTGCATTATTTTCACTGTCACTTTGAATTCTCACATTAATTTCAGAGTTTACCTTTCAAAAACACTGAATTTGGGGAGAAAGAACTGGAAAATAAGGTAACTCAGCAGTAACTCAGCAGTTTTTGCTTCTGCCATTATATCTTAGCCAGACTTTGTGCAATGTGGACATTAAAAAACTGTGGTGTCTTCTTTGAGGGAATGAAGCAACCTGTTTCAAGTTACAGAGTAGTCAATCGAACTACTTTTTATTGTTATGAAATTCACATTGCTTATTTTATTAATATCCTATCTCACTGTAAAACTATTAAACCATATTCTTTGCTTGTGGCTCCATGGACTGTAGCCCACCAGGCTCCTCTGCCCACGGAATTTACCAGGCAAGAACACTGGAGTGGGTTGCCATTTCCTACTCCAGGGGATCTTCCCAACCCAGGCATCGAACTTGTATCTCTTGCGTCTCGTGCACTGGCAGGTGGATTCTTTACCACTAGTGCTAGAAAATGTTCCTTAAGCATTTTATTAAACATTAAAGAGAATTCAAATTAATTTTGCTTAATAAAATTTTTTTTTACTATAAATATGTCTTTATATTTTAACACATTCTTTAAGATATTGGAAAGGTATTACTAATACAGGAAACCACCATACTCCTAGTGAATATTTTTCTGCTTGCAAAGTTTACGACTATGATGGCAACAGTCTTACTTCCTAGAGCATAAGATTAACCAGAGAGACTCTTCCAAAGTAGAGTTTCATAGAGAAATAAAATCCAGACAGTTTCTCTATTGCTAAGGTGTTCATGAGAACAGTGGAGTCATAATTCACTGAACTAATAATCATTTTACTCCAAGTTCAAGGCACAAGTGAGTTCCTCATAAGAAAACAAGTTATCTCACATCATTTTAAAACTGTCAGTTTATTCATGGGTCAGTCATTAATATATGTACCAATATACTAGAAATATAGACAATAAAACTGGAGGTTATGGTAAGTCATTAATTAAGACTGGTGGCTTTGGTAAACTGTCTCAATCAATTTTACAGACTCATGTCAAAAGTGTTCTACAGTAGTCGGAAGGGTTTCTTTCAAAAGATAGCTCACAAAATCAAAAAAAAAAATTACCGACCCAAACACTACTTATAAATATAAAAATATGTATATTTAAATTGCTTCACTGAAGGCCCACAACCTGCCTTGTCGACACCATTTCACACACTGTAAATGGAAAGTGAATACCCACTAAAGAGAAAAAATGAAAAGTGGGTGCTAGTTGTTCTCCTCCCTGACCTCCAGGAGGTGTGACAAGGGAGAGAGATGATAGGACGATACTAAAGATGCAGCCCAGTTATTGAGAGATGAGAAAGCATTGGGAGGTTAGGTCTGTGCCAACCTTGACTGAGCACTTACTGGGCCCAGGGACCAACACAGGAAACCCAGCAGAATAGCTCTGAGCACAAACACTGGAGCCAGACTGCTTGGCCTATTGTCCTACCTCTACCACTTATTTGCTGTGAGACCTTGGACAAGTTACTTAACCTCTCTGGGCCTCAGTTTCCTCATCTGTAAGATAGGGGAGGTTGTTATCAGAATTCAATGAGTTGATATGTATAAAAAACACTTAGTATTTGGTACAATCTATTTACTTATTTTTTAAAAAGCTTTTTCTCTATCTTCTCCAATTCCTTAAAGCCTGCAATGGAGTCCAGTTCATGACTCTATAAGTGTGAAGTTAGCTTTTAAAACCACAAGTGAGCTTTAGTCAACCTCACTATCTCCTGGATTACATTCAAACTCCTTGGTGATGTATAGAGATCTTATACAACAACCCTTCTCTCTTCTCCAGTTTTTGAACCATATCTCTGGTCAGCCCCTATATTCCAGATACATAAAACGATTTGCTCTTCCCCAAATCTGGCAAGTTTCATGCTTCCAAACTTTGCTTATGCTGGTCCTTCTCCATGAAATCCCATTTTCTCTTTATCCAGCTGGTGAACTCTCTAAGGCCTAGCAGGACTTTTTTTTTTTTTTTTACTGTAGAAAGCCTTTCTGGACCCTTCTCCTTTGCCTGGCCTTCCTCCCCCAGCATTACCTCCTGCTAACATGAATTACTCACTATTATATCCATCCTCCCTCTGAAACTTAGATGTCATTACCTTAGATGTTACTCTAGAATATAGATTTCTAGAGGTTATGCTTCCCCAAATAAATATTTGTCGTACAACTATTGTTGATTTCTTACTATATGGTATTGCCTTTCAATGCAGTCCCACTTTCCATCTTTGACTCTTCTCATCCTGGGTTTTGATCTTCCAGAGAAACCTAGGTTTTCAGTCTCTATCTGGGATCATCTGAACTGGCCCAAGGATCCATTGTTGGAGCCAGCCCACACAACCCCTTCTTGATAAGTGGGCAGGATCTGAGTTTGTGCTGGATTCCAGTGCTGTCCCTCCTGGTCTGGGCATTCATGTGCCGTGTGCAAACCTTTAGGATCCTACAAACATTCCTCATTTGAAGAAGGCTATCGGCCTACTACAGACTTTATTTCCCTGGAAATAAAAGGAAAAGGCACAAAGTACTACATTTTGGATCTAAATATTATACTTAAAAAATACCTTTGGGACTTTCCTGGTGGTCATTGACTTAGAATCTGCGCTCCCAACGCAGGGGCCTAGGGTTGATCCCTGGTCAGGGAACTAGATCCCGCATGCCTCAACTAAAAATGGAAGATCCGAGTGCCTCAGCAAGACCCGGCACAGCCAAATAAGTGAATAAATACTAAAAGGAAATATATTTAATACCAAACATAAGAGCTGTCCCAGACAGCTGTATGTGTATTAGTCACTACCTCTAATTCCTTCTCTCTGTCTTAGGCAAATGTTGTAGAAATTTTTCCTTTTCCACCCTCAGTGTTGAGGTTAGTGATTAAAAAAGCACCTTCCCTTTCATAGCAGGCTTCCTTTTCAAATCACTAACCAGCCGTTAATGTGTCACATTGTATGGTGGTATGTGTTTTGGTATCAATGTCAACATTTTTTTCAAGATTTAAAGATTTTTCTTTAAAGATTTTTCCAGGGGGCAATTGCTAATCATGAATACCTGGCTGGGAACAGAATCGAAGCTCTTAAGAGAGATTTCCGCTCCATGTTCTTTATTTCTCTGGCTTTCATGAAGCATGATACTGGCACAGTGGGGTCATGAGAATGTAAAGTACACTCAGGATGCGTAGAGCCTTTAAAAAAAAATCATTTTGGAGCTACTCAGCTGTCTCCAATCAGCAGAAACCCTGAGTAGTCAAAATAATTATTAGAAGATATGTTTCCTAGACATGGAGATAGAAACTAATGAAGTACATTGGGTGATTAATGTGTTTTGAACCTACAAATGAAAACGATTTCTTTGGAAGGTAAATAAAAGAGAGATTGACATATTTTGATCTCACTTTCTATTATTTGGAATGAGGTATAGGACCACAGACATCATTATGAGCAGCAAGGAAAGAAGAGAGAAATCTAAGGTGTTAACATGAAAACATGAGGATGCCCATCACATATTTTTAGTGACGGGAGTTTGTGAATCAACCCATGTGGCCTGTTCCCAGAAAACTGGTCAATATACTATCCTAATATTTGTAAGAGACATTACTTTTCCAACAAAGGTCTGTCTAGTCAAGGCTATGGTTTTTCCTGCAGTCATGTATGGATGTGAGAGTTGGACTGTGAAGAAGGCTGAGCGCCGAAGAATTGATGCGTTTGAACTGTGGTGTTGGAGAAGACTCTTGAGAGTCCCTTGGACTGCAAGGAGATCCAACCAGTCCATTCTGAAGGAGATCAGCCCTGGGATTTCTTTGGAAGGAATGATGCTAAAGCTGAAACTCCAGTACTTTGGCCACCTCATGCGAAGAGTTGACTCATTGGAAAAGACTCTGATGCTGGGAGGGATTGGGGGCAAGAGGAGAAGGGGATGACAGAGGATGAGATGGCTGGATGGCATCACTGACTTGATGGACATGAATCTGAGTGAACTCCAGGAGTTGGTGATGAACAGGGAGGCCTGGAGTGCTGCGATTCATGGGATCGCAAAGAGTTGGACACGACTGAGCGACTGAAATGAACAGAACTGAATATTTGCAAATGATACTACTGACAAGTGCTTAATTTCCAAAATATACAAACAGTTCATACAACTCAACAATAACAAAAAAACTCAAACAACCCAATCAAAAAATGGGCAGAAGACCTAAACAGACATTTCCCCAAAGAAGACATACAGAGGACCAATAGGCACATGAAAAGATGCTCATTGTTGCTAATTATTACAGAAATGCAAATCAAAACTACAGTGAAATCACCTCACACCAGTCAGAATGGCCATCATCAAAAAGTCTGCAAATAAAAAATGCTGTAGAGGGTATGGAGAAGAGGGTACCCTCTCACTCTGTTGGTGGGAATGTAAGTTGGTATAATCACTGTGGAGAAAAGTATGGATGTTCCTCAAAAAACTAAAAATAGAGTTGGTATAAGATGTAGCAATGCCACTCCTGGGTATACATCCGGAGAAAACTCTTAATTCAAAAAGATACATGCCTTCCTATGTTCATAGCAGCATTATTTACAATAGTCAAGACATGGAAACAACCCAAATGCCCACTGATATATGAATGGATAAAGATGAGGTATAGAATGGAATAGAATTCAGCCATAAAACATTAAAATAATGCCACTTACAGCCACCTGGATAGAACTAAAGATTATCATGCTAATTGAAGAGAAAGACAAATACCATATGATATTGCTTATATGTGGAATATTAATAAGACACTATGAACTTATCTACAAAACAGAAACAGATTCACAGACACAGAGAAGAGACGTGGTTGCCAAGAGGAAAGAGGAATGGGGAAGGGATCAATTGAGAGTTTGGGACTAGCAGATGTAAACTATTATATATAGGTGGATAAAAGACAAGCTCCTACTGTATAGCATAGGGAATTATGCTCAATACCCTATGATAAATCTTAATGGAAAAGAACAGAGAAAAGAGTGTGTGTGTGTATATATACATATTTACATATATACAACACATATAACTGAAGCACTTTGTTGTACAGCAGACATTAACACTGTAAACCAACTATACTTCAATTAAAAAATAAAGGAAAAACTATCCTACGCAAATGTATTTGAGGACAGTCCTCCATGTTGCCAGTTCTGAATGACTTTTTGTCTTAGGGTATATTCAGTATGAATTTTATCAGATAAATTGTGTTTAAGTTAAACACATTGTGTGCTTTCAAAACTTTCTATAGTCATCATCATCCCTGGAGCAGTGAAAAGGAAATAACCCATTGGGTCAATCTGCCTCTTTTCATCCTATTTCCTAGCCTGCCCTACAAATTCTCTTTAAGCTGTAAAACAGTTTTGTTATGGATAAATGTTGGTGTTAGAATTAGTTTGCTTTTAAATCTTATTTAACACCTTTTTCTCCTCTTATGCTCTAGAAATAAATGTTCAGTTCAGTTCAGTTGTTCAGTTGTGTCCGACTCTTTGCAACTCCATGGACTGCAGCATGCCAGGCCTCCCTGTCCATCACCAACTCCCAGAGTTTACTCAAACTCATGTCCATTGAGTTGGTGATACATCCAACCATCTCATCCTCTGTTGTCCCCTTCTCCTCCCACCTTCAATCTTTCCCAGCATCAGGGTCTTTTCCAGTAAGTCAACTCTTTGCATCAGGTGGCCAAATTATTGGAGTGTCAGCTTCAGCATCAGTCCTTCCAATGAATATTCAGGACTGATTTCCTTTAGGATTGAAATAAAGGTAGCAGGAAACAATCATTTAAGTATGTACTGTTTTGTGGGGCTTCCCTCATAGCTCAGTTGGTAAAGAATCTGCCTGCAATGTAGGAGACCCAGGTTCGATTCCTGGGTCAGGAAGATCCCCTGGAGAAGGAAATGGCAATCCACTCCAGTATTGTTGCTTGGAAAATTCCATGGACAGAGGAACCTTGTGGGCTACAGTCCATGGGGTCGCAGTAGTCGGACACAACTTAGTGACTAAACCACCGCCACAATCACTGTTTCCTGAGATGCACTTTTTCATTCAAGTCTTCAAAGGAAGTGTTACTCTCTTAATTTTTCACACAAGGAAACCAATTCTGCACTGGTATACATCTCTGTGCAGTTGACCAAGGATTCTAACTCTCATCTCATTGCTCCTCAAAGTCCAGGTGTTTTTCTGTCACACCAGGGATTGGCAAGCTGTGACTCTATTTTTTTGTTTTTGTTTTTGTTTTTTTTTAATTGTGGTGCTGGAAAAGACTCTTGAGAGTCCCTTGGACAGCAAAGAGATCAAACCAGTTAATCCTAAATGAAATCAACCCTGAATATTCATTGGAAGGACTGAGGCTAAAGTTGAAGCTCCAATACTTTGGCCACCTGATGTGAAGAGCTGACTCATTGGAAAAGACTCTGATGCTGGGAAAGACTGAGGGCAGGGAAGGAGAAGAGGGTGACAGAGGATGAGAAGGTTGGATGGCCTCACCAACTCGATGGACATGAGTTTGAGCAAACTACAGGAGATAGTGAAGGACACGGAAGCCTGGCGTGCTGCTGTTCATGGGGTCATGGGAATCGGACATGACTGAGTGACTAAACAACAGCAACAAAGATTGGGCTGTAACATTAAGTTTCATGCATACAGCATTATAATTTAACTTCTGTATACACTACAAAGTGGTTACCACCAAAGGTCTAGTTCCCGTCAGTCACCATACAAATGTTCCAATTCACTCATTTCACCCTACCGTTACCTCCCCTTCCCCCTTTGGTAACCACCAATCTGTCCTCTTTATCTATGTGCCTCTTTTTATTTGTTCATTTATTTTTTTGAATATTCCATATACGAGTGAAATCATATAGTACTTGTCTTTCTCCATTTGACTAATTTCACTTGGCATGACCACTTCAAGGCCCATTCTTGTTGTCCCAAATGGCAAATTTTTTCTGGCTGAGTAATATTCCAAATATTCCATTGTGTCTGTATGTATTGTTGTTGTTTAGTCACTGAGTTGTGTCCAGTTCTTTTGTGACCCTATGGACTGTAGCCTGCCAGGCTCTTTTGTCCTTGGAATTTCCCAGGCAAGAATACTGGAATGGGTTGCCATGCCCTCCTCCAGGGGATCTTCCTGAACCCAGGGATCCAACCCCTGTCTCCTGGGTTGGCAGATGGACTCTTTACCACTGAGCCACCTGGGAAGCCCGTGTGTGTATGTGTGTGCATATTGGCATTCGGCCATATTTTGGCTATTGTAGATAATGTTGCAATAAATATGGGGTTGCACATGTTTTTTTGAATTAGTGTTTCTGTATTCTTCAGATAAATACTCAGAAGTAGAAATGCTGGATCAAATGGTAGTTGTATCCTTAGTTTTTTAAAGAATCTCGATACTCTTTTCCATAGAGCCTGCACCCATTTACATTCCCACCAACAGTGCCCAAGGGATTTCGTTTCTCCACATGCTCTTCAACGCTTCTCGTTTCTTGACTTTGGATAATGGCCCTTCTGGCAGGTGTGTCATTTCTTGTGGTTCTGACTGCGTTTCCCTAATGGAGAGTGGTGCTGAGCATCTTCTCATGTGCCTGTTGGCTGCCTGCATGTCTTCTTTGGAAGAATGCTTATGCATCTCCTCTACACATTCTTCAGTTGTCTTTTTAAAAAAATTGTTTAGTTGTGTGAAGTGAGTTCTTTGTGTATTTTAGATGTTACCCTACTATCATATGTAATTTGCAAATATCTTCTCCAGCTTGGTAGGTTGTCTTCTTGTTTTGTTGCCAGGCAATAACTTTTTAGTTTAATGTAGTCCCATTTCTTTATTTTTGCTTTTGTTTCCCTTGCCTGAGGAGACAGATCCAAAAAGACGCTGTGAAGAGCAACGTCAAAGAGCATACTACTTATGTTTTCCTGTCTGAGTTTTATGGTTCCAGGCCTTACTCTCACGTCTTGAATCCAGTTTTAGTTAATGTTTATGTATGGTGTAAGATAGTGGTATGACTTCTGTTTTTGAAAAATTTTATTGGGTCACAGTCAAGCATTAATATATTCATTCACTTGTCATCTGTGCTTGTTTTATGCTATAATGGCAAAGCTAAATGGTGGCAAAATCAATGTATGGTGCACAAGCCTAAAATATTTGATGACTAGCCCTTTAAAGAGAAAGCTTGCAAATTTTTAATAGTTCACTATTCTTAAGGAGCTTTCATATATACATCTTTTGAACAATATACAAGATCAAGAGATCAGTGAGGATTTTGTCTCCAAAACTGCCCTTTTTCTGATTTCAAAATTAGTATAAACTCTCCCCAAAAATTTCAGAATACTAAAAAATAATAAAGAAAATAATGATCAGTTATAATCCTGCTATTTACAGAATAGCCATGGCTGTTCTTCAAATTTTTTATGTATGTACATGTGTACTGGTGATTTTTTTCAAAAGATGAATTACTAGATATGCTGCTTTGTTATTTGATTTTTCATTTGATATATTTGGACAGTTTTTCATGCCAACAAACATGCATTCATATCATTTTAATGGCGGCATAGTATTTGACTTTATGATTTCACTATAATTTACTTAGCTGATGAATTTTTATTTGCAGAAAGGAGAAAAAATAAATTGCTTACTGCTAAAATAAGTTATGACAAAAAGAGCACTATTCAAAATTTTAAAGCTTTCTTAATTACAGTAAAATCATAGGTTGATTTGCACCTTAATCTAATATTGGGCTCATCTAAATGCAGACAAACCTTAAGAAATTACAGTATTTCACCCTGTACTCTAGAATCCATGAGGGTTATCTGAGCATTTTCCAGTGACCCATGTGCAAGTGAGCATTTTATATTTGAGACCAGCGCACTTGATATATCGCTGGTTACCCGCCTGGATGTTTTACTTCCCTTGTTATGTTAAAAGGGAGGCAAGCATGCTATTTGATAACATGGCATAATTAGATTGTTATACCAAGTAATAGCCACATCTACAGTAGTGTTTTGGCCTGGAATACAAAACAGTACATATTGTGGAACCAGAGAAGGCTAGTGATCATTAAATACAAACTCTTCATTTTATAAATGAGGACATGGAGCTCAGGGAGCTGACTCTGAGAACAGTGTTCTTTTCACAATGAAATGTTACTTTTTACTTTACATTAATGTTTATTGGAGTATAGCTGCTTTACAATGTTGTGTTAGTTTCTACTGTACAGCAAAATGAGTCAACCGAACACATAGATATATCCTCTCCCTTTTTGACTTCCTTCCCAGTCAGATCACCACAGTGCATTAAGTAGTTTCCTGTGCTATTGTGAAATTTTAGCAATAGCCCTTTCTCCTTTTGAATGAACTCTTACTGGGAGCACCAGTCTACAATGTGGACGAAGGAGATGTGTTGCAGTCGAAGCAGGATGGAGGGCAGCAGTGACTCCCTGACCTTTTCTTACCCCAGATGGGGGCCTTCCTGGGTTCAAGACCATCAGCACTGTGTCTTGATAGCTGTCTGGGTCTTGAACCCTAAGTCGGGTTCATTTCACCTATTTCCTTTGTGCTCTCCTTCCCTCTACCCTTTGCTATGTTAAAAAGAGATTTCTATCTGAAAGACATTTGGCTGGGAGTTATTTTCTCCCTTTGTTCATCAACCATATCTCTAGCTAGGAGAGGAGGACTAATATTTGGGATTAAATGCACAAAAGCATTTGTTTCATGCAGACTTAGTCATAAAGGTCAGAAAAAAGACACTTTGATATTGTTCCAACTTCAAAGCAGTGTTCTGGTGATGAATATTATGTTATTAATGGTCAAATATATTCAATGAAACATTCATTTTTGCTATTCAGTGGCACTTTGCCACAGGAGTGATCACAAAATTTACTATAATTTTTGGGACATTTTTATTCCAACGTTTTATGAAAGGCGAACCATTCTATTACCTACTCAAGTGGCATAAATAAGAATTATTGAAACCCATCTAGAGTATTACTTTATTGATGTTTCTCACCTGCATATCCTATAATATACTGTGTTTATCTTGGAATGACAATACCTTGCAGCACAAAAAGAAAATGGAAAATCAGATCTTCTCTAAGAGAAAATTAAGATCATTATGTAAACAGCAGCCAGGTCTCATCCAGAATATGTCACATAAATATCACACCATCAAACAAGAAATGTAAATTATTATATATATGCGGTAATTGAAAATTGTATTATACATTAGTGGAGTCGCCCATTTATCTAATCACAATCAGTTCCCATAAAATCTCATTTAGGAGAGTTGAGTGCAGCTCAGGAGAGGTGGCTACAGGGAATTTCAATCATGGAAATCTAAGTCTGGGTTGAGATCTCATTAAGCTCTGCAAATCAGTTTTTCTCACTCCTCAAGCATACTTTTCAAATCTCTGGAATGGTTTATATCTGAACTGACCATCTCAGTCTCTCAACTGGGCAGAAGACAAGAGATCAGCTAGCATTCATGAATTTGTTTCTAAATCCTCATTCAAAGACAATATTTGCGGCACCATTTAAATGTTTTCTGGAATTTCTCACCCTTCTCTGATTTCTCTATGGGCCACCATTTCTCTATGATCACTTATATTCATTCATTTGTTCAGAATTTATTTTTTACTCAAGTAATATGTACCTAGCACCTTCTATGCCTAGGCTTTGCATTGTCAGTTGAAGATACAAAAGGGCTGACACATTCTCCCTGCCTTCAAGGTGCTGCCAGTTTAGTTAATGAAAGTGAGGTTGCTCAGTCATTTCTGACTCTTTGTGACCCCATGGACCATAGCCCTCCAGGCTCTTCTGTCCATTGAGATTCTCTAGGCATGAATACTGGAGTCCCATTTCCTTCTCCAGGGGATCTTCCTGATCCAGGGATCAAACCCGGGTCTCCTGCACTGCAGGAAGATTCTTCACCCTCTGAGCCACCAGGGAAGCCCAGTTTAGTTAATATAAGTCATCAAATAATTGCACTCATGTATGTATAATTCGCACCAGCTCTCTGGTGGCTCAGATGGTAAAGTGTTTGCCTGCAGTGCAGGAGACCCAGGTTTGATCCCTGGGTTGGGAAGATCCCCTGGAGAAGGAAATGGCAACCCACTCTAGTACTCTTGCCTGGAAAATTCCGTGGACTGAGGAGCCTGGTAGGCTACAGTTCATGGGATCGCAGAGAGTCAGACATGACTGAGTGACTTCACTTTCACTTTACGTATAATTTCAAGCTGTGATGGATGTGGAAAAGGAAAGATAGAGGGGGCTATGAGAATGTAGAACAGGTTTGGATTTATGGGGAGCATTTACACAGGAAGGGGTACAGGTGGGAAAGGAATTGGTACAAAGCAACCTTTACCACATGTACAGGTTTGGAAGGGAGAAGCTTGGAGCATTAAAAAATACTGAATCAAGGTGGGTGTAGCTGGAGCCCAGTGACCAAGAGAGAAAGACTGCCAGATGAGGCTGGAAGCTGATGATGTGGGGAGAAGCATACAAAGCCAGATAGGCCAGAATTAAGGATTTGGGGTTGTACTCCAAATGCAATTTGAAACCACTGAAAAAGGTTTACAACATGGAGGGTGCAGAGATGAGATAATCAGAACCTGACTGGCCTTTAAAACATCTCTCAAGATACAGAGGAAGAGCAGAGTGGGGAGGCCAGTTTAGGGGTGATTGTGATACAGGGAAAGTAGTGGTTAACTCAGTAAAGGACTGACATTAAAAGAAACAAAAGTGGGTGGATTTGAGAGTTAAAACCAACAGGACTAGGCATGGACTCGGGGTTGGGGCCAGTGAGGGGGAGGAAGGCATCAGGGATGCCACCCATGTGTGTGGTGTGAGAACTTGGATATATCGCATTGCCAATCCCCAAGATAGTAACAAGAGAGAGGACCAGATGCCTTACAGGGCCATCACATTTGCTGCCTTCGCTGTACTAACTGCCATAAACAAATGATAAGTTGTGGACCAGAGCTCTTCCCCATAATGATGACAAATGAAAGGGCGGAAGTTTCTTCTCAGCAGTCTCTGAGAGAACACTGTGAATTCCCTTCTAAATTTATCAATATAAAATGTGTTAATGGATATTAATATTAGGTCATGGTAGTATGAATTCAATCGCATTTGAATCTATCACAACTGCCAGGAGAACTTTGCTATCACCTCTTAGATTTTCAGGGGATAAAACACCCAGGCGTTTACAAATGTCTTCTATGCGATATCTTAATTATGCATTCTGATGAGAGAGAGAGTAGTTTTGATCATCATGAACAATAATAATAATACATTTTAATTTATGGGCAATCCATGCCTGAAGGCCTCTTGGCATTTAAACAGAAAACAACTAAGAGAGTACCTTATATTCAAACAAGGCAATATGGCCAACTAAATAAACGTCAGAGTTGGTCCATAAATAAATGAAAATACCCAGAATTGGGCTTCCCAGGTGGCTAAGTGGTAAAGAATCTTCCTGCCATGCAGGTGATACACGTTTAAACCCTGGAGGGGGGATATTGCACCGAGAAGGGAATGGCAACCCACTCCAGTATGCTTATCTGTGAAATCCCATGGACAGAGGAGTCTGGCAGGCTACAGGCCTTGGGGTTGCAAAGAGTTAGACATGATTTAGTGACTAAACAACAACAACAACAATATTACCCAGAACTCAACATATATAGCACTTAAAGAAGTGCTATATATGAAAATGGCAGAGATTTAAATGAAAAATTAAAATTATTCTTATCTGGAAGTATCCTGCAGTCATCAGGATACTTAAGTAATAGGACAGAGCCTGGACCCGTGGTTACTTTACATATATGGTTGTTGTGTGTAGCCAACACCTATCAGAATGAAGGCTGCCTACCCTTCTGCCAGTGTCACCAGGAGAAGCATCACTATAGCAACTCCCCGCTTCGCTTACAGCCGAGATACATGCCTCCGAACTAGGCTCCACCAGTCAGATGCACCAGTGGGAGACTGATATACCTGAGCTATTTGAGAAACACTTGTGTGCAGCATTTCCAATTTTGCAGGTGGGGTGGGTGGCACAAATACCTATCTTTCAGGTACAGCAAAGGCAATGAGGGATTTACCCAAGTGGTGTCAAGGGTAATGTCCTGGTGCAGAAGAAGCTGTGGGGGCAGAGAGGCAGTGTCTTCTGCTGGTCAGGAAGGCAGCAGTAGTGATGGCAACTTCTCAGGTGGCCAGGTACCCTGGGTAATTTAGGACTTGCTCCGGGGAACTTAGCCTCATGTTGGCCCTCTAGCCCTTTCCCCGGCTCTTTTAATTATCCAGTATCCCTCCCCACCCATGTCTGATGAACGTGTGTATTAAATTTACCCAGCTTCAATAACTGGGCACCTTTTGCTATACTTGCTTTATCTTTCTCTCTCTCTCTGTGTGTGTGTTTGTTATTTCATCCTCATTTTTTTTGCTATACCACTTGAAAGTCATCAACCCAACATTTTACTCCTAAATACTTCAGTGCATTTAAAGAGTACATCTCACAAATATAATCTACAAAGCCACAATACTGTTATCAAACATAAGAAAATTTATATTAACTTCATAATACTCAGAGAAGGCAATGGCAACCCACTCCAGTACTCTTGCCTGGAAAACCACATGGGCAGAGGAGCCTGGTAGGCTGCAGTCCATGGGGTCGCGAAGAGTTGGACATGACTGAGTGACTTCACTTTCACTTTTCACTTTCATGCATTGGAGAAGGAAATGACAACCCACTCCAGTGTTCTTGCCTGGAGAATCCCAGGGATGGAGGAGCCTGGTGGGCTGCTGTCTATTGGGTCGCACAGAGTTGGACACGACTGAAGTGACTTAGCAGCAGCAGCAGCATAATACTACCTAGAAAACAGACTATATTAAATTCCTTCAGTCTGAAAATGGCTTTTATAACCTTTTTTTTCCCCCTAAAACAGTTCAGTTCAGTTCAGTTCAGTCGCTCAGTTGTGTCTGACTCTTTGCGACCCCATGAATTGCAGCACGCCAGGCCTCCCTGTCCATCACCAACTCCCGCAGTTCACCCAGACTCACGTCCATCGAGTCCGTGATGCCATCCAGCCATCTCATCCTTGGTCGTCCCCTTCTCCTCCTGCCCCCAATCCCTCCCAGCATCAAAGTCTTTTCCAATAAGTCAAGTCTTCTCATGAGGTGGCCAAAGTACTGGAGTTTCAGCTTTAGCATCATTCCCTCCAAAGAAATCCCAGGG
>SJYQ01002620.1:607581-687874 GCA_006410935.1 Redunca redunca | reverse complement strand
CTGGAGTAACAGGCAAATTTGGCCTTGGAATGCGGAATGAAGCAGGGCAAAGACTAATAGAGTTTTGCCAAGAAAATGCACTGGTCATAGCAAACACCCTCTTCCAACAACACAAGAGAAGACTCTACACATGGACACCACCAGATGGTCAACACCGAAATCAGATTGATTATATTCTATGCAGCCAAAGATGGAGAAGCTCTATACGGTCAACAAAAACAAGACCAGGAGCTGACTGTGGCTCAGATCATGAACTCCTTATTGCCAAATTCAGACTTAAATTGAAGAAAGTAGGGAAAACCACTAGACCATTCAGGTATGACCTAAATCAAATCCCTTATGATTATACAGTGGAAGTGAGAAATAGATTTAAGGACCTAGATCCCTAAAACAGGATCCAGTCTAAATTCAGTGTTGTAACTGGTGGTTATCTCTCTTTAGTTTCTCTTATTCTAGAATAACTTCTTTCTCAAGGGGACTTCCCTCGTAGTCCAGTGGCTAAGACTCTGTGCTCCCAATGCAGGGTTCCATCCCTGGTCAGGGGACTGGCTCCCACCTGCCTCAGCTGGGAGTTCACATGCCACAAATGAAGATCCTGCGGACTGCGGCAGGGATTAAGCATCCTGTGTGCCGCAAGTGGGAGCTGCAGTGAAAATAAATTAATTTTAAAAATTTATTCATGGCATTGACTGTTTGAGGGGTAAAACAGTTGTCTTAGAGGTTCTCCTACATTCTTGATTAGTTTAATAGCTCACTATTTGTGGTATTTAATATATTCCTCTTTTTATATTTCCCGTAAATCTGAAATTAGGGCCAGAGTCCTGAGTAGATTCAAGTTTACATTTTGGCAAGCATACTTCGTAGGTGTGTAGGTACCACCTGATAGGGCCTTTGCCATTGTTGGTAATACCAGATTTGATTATTTGGTCAGGATGCACTCACTGCCAGATCACTTCCATGTCAATATATGGTTTTTCCCTTTTGCAAGTAATCTTTGTAGTAAGTAGCTTTCCTGGTGGCTCAGATGTCAAAGAATCTGCCTGCAATGCAGAAAACTTGGGTTCGATCCTTGGGTCAGGGAGATCCCCTGGAGAAGAGGATGGCTACCCACTCCAGTATTCTTGCCTGGAGAATTCCATAGACAGAGGAGCCTGGTGGGCTATATGTATAGTCCACGGGGTCACAAAGAGTTGGACATGACTGAGCGACTAACAATTTGTAGTAAGTAATCTGTGCTTTACTATTAACGAACATTTTGCTCTTCAAAAAGTTAGCTTATGATTTTAGTATCCACTGGGTGATATTTTTCCTGGTAACATCTTTTGAACAAACTCCTTTTCTCATTTATCACCCCAAATGAGTCTCTGTTGTCTGTAACCAAGCAGTCTAACTTGGTAAGCCACCACCTATTTGTAAGAAATGGCATGGACTTGGGGGACCAGAGAGTTTGGAGTGGCTCATTAATCGGTGTGTCACTCTGAGGGAGCATTTGGTCCTGTGTGTGGTTCTGATGGAAACAGTCCCCATGCACTGTTCTGAATTTGGCCAATCTTATACTTTTTCCAATCACGTTCCATTTTTCTTCCTACTTATGTCCCTTTTCTTGCCAGTCTCCTCTTGGGGAAACACACAACTTGGTGGACTATAATGTTAGCTGGTTGCTTCTGTTGGATGCCTCCGTGTGGTTTTCCAACTTTCAACTCAACCTGTTGTCTCCACTGTGAGCTCTTGAGGAAAATGACACACTGACACGCAGTAGACACACATAATGTTACTGAGTAGATGATGAGTGAATGCCAGCTCATGTGTAAATATAGCCCACCCATTCAATTTACACTTTTCTTGGGCTTCCCTTGTTGTCCAGTGGTTAAGAATCTACCTCGCAATGCAGGGGACACAGGTTTGATCCCTGGTATGGGAAGATCCCACATGCCCTGGAGCAATGAAGCCCACACGCCTTAGACTTGTGCTCCACAACGAGCCACCACAATGAGAGGCCTGCACACCACAATTAGAGGGTAGCCCCTACTCTCTGCAATTAGAGAAAGCCCTCACACAGCAATGAAGACCCAGCAGAGCCAATAAATAAAGTGATCAAAAAAAAGTTTACACCTTTCTTGATCCCTTTCCTGACCTCCAAAGGCAACGCTTTCATGAGGTGGTGTAGTACATGTAGCAAAATAAATGCACACACCAAGGGGTCAGTTCGATTGCCCAAGTTTCTAGTTAGTCCAAGGCAGAGGTAGAAGCAGGTTTCAATTACTGGATCATTTATTTTCATCATCACTAAGTTCTGGGAAAAGCTATCACCCATGACAGGATTGAAGAAACATATACCTGGCACAGCGCATTTAGACCTTAGAATCTCTGCTCGGACCACTGCCCCTGTGAAGCATTTCTGACACTGTGGCCACCTGCTCACCTCTGAGCCATCACGCCATTGCTGGACCAATAAATAGCAGAGCATCTAGGGGCTGGGTAGAGACAATCCCGGAGGTCTGTGCCTGATTGCCTGTTCCCGTAGATGCCCTCAGTTCTTAGTGTAATTGATGTGTCATAGGCTTCATCCTGTGATTTGTTATGGCTCATTGATTAACGGGGGGCTGACAGAGCCCAGTGTTTTCCTGCTGTCCTCTCTGGCAGGAATGTTTGTTCAGCAAACAAGAAGGAAGGGGGTAGGGATGAAAGCACAGAGATGCTGCTCCCTTTTGCGTTTTTCTTCCCTTCTGGATGTCACAGAACCAGTCAGGGCCAAATTCATCTGCTGGGAGCTTGATGATGTGGGCTTCATTACAACTGGTTTCTAAAGTTTCCTACAGGAAGTGATAGTGGCCTTCTTCCATTTTATAAGTAACTGGAGGCTTACAAGAATTTATGAAAAGTTGCTGGTATAGAAGACCTGACTGGCTTTCCCAGCAAAATGAAATAAAATATAATATAGACTGTTGGCCAAATGAATTGATGGTGATCAAACAGAGCATAGTTTTCTCTGTAGGTATGAAATGACAGGGAAGGGGCAGGAAAAACCGGCAGCAATGGAAAGGTTTTGTATCTTGACCTGGTTGGGGGGGGGTGGTGGTGGTGGTAGTGGTATGTGTGTGAGAGAGAGGGAGAATTAATTGTGATGTTCACTTAAGATTTGTGTACTTTACTCTGTGTATACTATAATCTTATTACATATCTTCTTAAAAAACAGTCTGTAGTAGTGGAAAATACTGTATTCAGAGCTACCTACTTCTTATTGTTCACATCTTTGCTGTCTTTGTTTCTTCAGAGAGATCTTCACTGGCCATAGCTAGAGTAGCCCATCCTCCCCTTTATACTCTATCCAACTACCTGGGTAATTTTCTCCATTGCACTTATCATCATCTTCTGAATATATCTTATTTATTAATGCACTTACTGGCTATCTCTCACCACTAGAATCTCGTAACGGCAGTGCTTCTCCTTGTCTTATTTCCTATGGAATCCCCGGCAGGAAACATATGTTGATTGACTGACTGACTGAGGAAGAGATACTTAAGTGATATTGGGACTTGGTTATAGGATTAATGTTAATCAAAAGAAGGTCAGGAGATCAAACAACACTGCTGGTAAAGACCTAGGACTACACTCAAAGCTGAGTCAGAGTTCACCAGACCAAGGTCCAACATACAAGCCAGAAAATAAAGTCACGGTCAACATCAACATCAGGCTAGCTCCAAGAGCAACTCAGATGTGGCAAGGTCTGGAGACATTTCTAATTGTCACAGTTAAGGGGAGGAAGACTACTAGCAGCAAGTGGGTAGAGGCCAGAGATACTATAAAATATCCTACACTGCACAGGACAGCCCCTCATCACTCAACAAAGAATAACCCAGTCCAAAATACCAGTAGTGCCAGATTGAAACACCCTGGAATAGAGGAGGACAGACCCTATTCAGAGTCGGGGGAATTAGGGCCTCTGCTTTGAAAGTGTACAAATACTGCATTTTTCTACTGCCAGAGGCAGAGATCACAGATTTTCTCTAGTGTGTGCTCAGCTGCTAAGCTGTGACTCACTCTTTTGCAGCCCCACGGACTTGAACCTGCCAGGCTTCTCTGTCCATGGGATTTCCCAGGCAAGAATACTGGAGTGGGTTGCCATTCCCTTCTCCAGGGGATGTTCCTGATCCAGGGATCGAACCTGCATCTCCTGCATTGACAGGCAGGTTCTTTACTGCTGAGCCACCAGGGAAGATTTCCTAGAAGGAAAAAAATTCTATCCATACCTTTATTCTATAAAAGATTTTATTTTATGGGTATCCCCTTCTTCACAAGCACAGGCTGACTGGTATTTAAATATGTTTTACAGTGTTATTCTGGATTTAAAGCCTCAACTAGTTTGAATTTTTCTCCCTGGATGAGCTCCTAGCTCCTGGCAGCTCTGCCTGACAACCCATCATTCTTGGGCTCTAGGCCAATTTCTTTAATGAATCTCTCTAATTTAATTCATATTTTCCCACCTCTCTATTAAATACCACCCAGGCTCATCGAGCCTAATATTTGAACCAAACACATTTAATGACTGTCCCTTCATTAAACATTACAAGCTCTTTCAGGCCTTGGCAGACGGGCATCCCATTTGATAACCTAGCGCCCCAGCAAAGTCAACAGCCAGGGCCAAGTTCATCCCTCTACTTCCTGTCTTACAGCTGGGGCTGGAGCTTCATGGGCAAGATGGGCTTTCTCACTGGGGAAGCATAAGTTTTCCAGGCCAATGGATTCAGCACTCTGGCTATATCTCATGTCTTGACACTAGATGTCAGCGAAGGGTAATTGTTGTCTCAATTTAGAGGCCAGTTCAGGTAGTGGCTGGCACCCTCGGTTCATGTTTTATAGCGAAGGTGAAGTATGGCTCTGTTCCCACCGCACACATATATTACAATAAAAGGGGATATCGGCGCCTAGTGTTTTTAAAGGCTAGTCATAAAAGATGAATAACGAGGCAGTTTAAAGCTAAAAGACAGCTGCCAAGCTCAATGGCCATGATGGATGCCGAACACCCAGTGTGGAGAAAACCCATTCCTCCGAGACCACTATCCAAAAAATTAATTACTACAATTCAGCATCTTTAAATGTGCCACTTAATATACTGCTACCATAATTAAATTTCCAGCCCTGTGACCTTGAGACCATTTCCTGAGATAATAAATGAGATCAAGGTTTAATCGATGCGGATGCAAGTAGAAACTGTCCAAGGCTGCAGGGAGACTCTGTGCTGTGAGTCAAGGTTGGGGGTTGGAGCGGGTTGTGCCAGAGTCGGGCTTGTCCATTCTGGGGTGGGTTTGGGTGTGGGGAACTCCTTAAGTTTCTGTGTTTGCCAACCAGGATGGCACAATGAGGTAGAAACAGTGTGGGACTAGGAGCCGGGGGCTAGCATTCCAGGCAGAGCTGTGTTGCTGAAACTGTTTGACCTTCATAGTCACTTCTCCCTGGGCTGTAGACGGAAGGGCTGGACAGCTTGCTCTCCACAGCTCTGTGTAGCTCTAGTGTTTTCTAGTTCTTTCTGTTAAACTGTATGGAGGAACATGTCAGCTGCCCCTTCCCTCCCAGTGCCAGTATCCCCCCTCCACCCCACCCCCACACACATACACACATCTATCGTTTAGAAACTGTATGATAAGAATTGGCTTCTTTATCATTTACCAGGGGATTATAGGTGGTGATAGGAGGTGAATGGGGTTTGCTAGTGTCTCCCCCTATAGGATGTCACCGTCTTAACAGCCAGATTCCTTGGAGGGCTATGCCAGTGCTTAGTCACTCAGTCACGTCTGACTCTCCGTGACCCCATGGACTGCAGCCCTCCAGGCAAGAGTACTGGAATGGGTAGCCATTCCCTTCTCCAGGGGACATTCCTGACTCAGAGGCTGAATCCAGGTCTCCTGCATTGCAGGTGGACTCCTTACCATCTGAGCCACGAGGGAAGCACCTGGAGGGCTACGGACCTCCCCTTGTCCAGCTAAACTACTAGCTCCTTGCCAGGTGAAGAGCTAATTCTCGAATGGAAGCACACAGGAAATGAAAGGTCTTTGTAAAGAATCTAGCCAAATGAAAGGCAAAAGCAGGTCTAAAGTGCGGGCCACATGCCGTAAGACCTGTGAGGGGAAGAAAGGGTAGATGATTCCCACCTTGTGCTTTGGGCCTGGGAGGTAGTGGTGCTCACATTTAGTTTCAGTGAAAAACTACAGGCCACCGATGAGGCACTGGGGGCCATGCCAGAGGCTGGTCCTTACCCTCAATTTGTTCTCAGTGTCTTAGGGAAATGGGAAGGAATCATTTCACGCCAATGTTGTAGTATGATCATACAGATGTGTGTAAGGGATTGCTGAGCTCGATGGAGCCTTATTAGCTTCATCTTTTCTTAGTTCCCCCATGTCCAGCAGACTTTTTGAAGACCTGCCCATTGACTGGTCTGCAGCAGAACCTCCTGCCCAACAAAAATATGGAAATTAAAAGCCTTAATTCAGTTGAGGTTTGACAGAAAACAATGAAATTCTGTAAAGCTGTTATCCTTCAATTAAAAAATAAATAAATTAAAAAAATGTTTAAGGATTCCAAGCAAAAAAAAAAAAAAGCCTTAATTCATCATTGCCCAGGAAAGGTGGTTTACCTTAGCTTTTTTCCTCCCTAGTAAATACTGAATAAATCCCTACCTACACAACTCCTGTCCCCACACGTGGCACATGTCTAAGGCAGTGTGTCTCGACTGGCAGTGACTCTGACCCTGAGAGGACATTTAGCAATGTCCAAAGATGCTTGGATCACCGCAGCTGGTGCGGGTGTAGTCACTGGCGTCCAGTGGGGAGAGGCCCGTGGCGCTGCTGGCTATCCCACAGGGCACAGGACAGCTCTTCCCACTCTCCTTCTGAAATCCTGTTCTCAGGTAGTCAATCTAACATCGACAGTGGCAGAGTAATAAAAACAACCCCACATCTCATACCTTGGTCTTTATATATCAGAATAACTGGTTTCGCTGATTTTATTTTTTTGTTGTTGTTGACTGCACCACACAGCATGTGGGATCTTAATTTCCTGACCAGGAATCGAACCCACGTCCCCTGCATTCCTGCATTGGGAGCATGGAGTTTTAACCACTGGACCATCAGGAAAGTCCCTGTTTTTTTATTATTGAATTACTTTGGTGTGAACTGGTGAAGGCACACCATAAAGCGCTGTCAGGTGGTTAAAACAGGCGTTGGTGCTCCTAGAATCCTGAGGCTGCACTAACTAGAGGTCACAGGCAAAACAGAGTCATGCAGTCCCCAGAGGGGGAGGGGATCACTCTAGGGAAGAAAATGGATCCAAGGACTGAGCCTTGCAGCACTCTGACATCCGGGGTCAGAAGACAAGGAAGAACCAGCAGAGAAACCCGAGAAGCGACCAGAAGACCCGGAGAACCAGGAGAGGAGGGACTCAAAGAGAAAGTGAAGCAAGCATTTCCAGGAAGAGGGAGCGATCTGTGTCCCTGACAGACCAGCCACAGTGGGCATGTGGGATCTTAGTGCTGAGATCTTTGAAGACCTTGACAGGAGCTTTTTCAGAGCAGTGGAAGAGAAAGAAATGACCTGAGAATGAAAAGAAAGAAAACAGAGTATAGACTCTCTTATGAGGAATTTTGCTATAAAGAGGAATAGAGAAACTGGACTATAGCTAGAAGGAAGTTGTGAGACCAAGAGGTGTATGTTTGTTTGCTTTTTAGATGGGGGATATTATCACATGTTGGCATGCCGATGGGAATGATTTATTAAAGAGGAAAACACTGGTGATGCAGGGGCGAAAGGGGACACTTTGCTTAAAGAACATCTGTGAGTTAGTGAGAAGGGATGGAGCCTAGTGTACAACGTTGGGTTGGCCTGAAATGGAAGCATGGACAATTCATCCACAATATGTTAGTTACCTACTGCTGCTTAACAAATTGCCCCCAGATTTACTGGCTTACAAACCAAGAAACCCCATGCTTATTATTGTGCACAAATTCCAACAGTCAGGAATTCAGCAGCACCCAAGCAAATTGGTTCTGGCTCAAGGTCTCTTCTGAGGCTGTAGTCAAAACACTAGCTAAGGCTGCAGTCATCTAAAGGTTTGACTGGCTTCCAGGACAGCTACTCACATGACCGGCAAGTTCCTGTTTGCAGGAAGCCTCAATTCCTCACCAGAAGGATCTCCCCTCAGGGCTGCATGAGTATCCTTGCAACATGGCAGTTTCCCCCCAGAACAAGTGACCAAGGCAGAAACCTCAGTGATTTTATAATTTAGTCTTCTAAGTCACACAGCCTCAGTATCTCCATATTCTGTTAGAAAAGTGAAAGTCACTCAGTCTGTCCAACTCTTTGCAATCCCATGGACTACACAGTCCATGGAATTCTCCAGGCCAGAATACTGGAATGGGTAACCGTTCCCTTCTCCAGGGGATCTTCCCAACCCAGGGACTGAACCCAGGTCTCCTGCATTGCAGGTGGATTCTTTACCAGCTGAGCCATGAGGGAGGCCCTTTAGAAAGAAGTCAGTAAGTCTTAGTTGAGGGGAGAAAATTTATGTTCCCCTTTTTGAAAATTCTTTGAATGTCACAGAATCTGTGGGTGTATTTTTAAACCACCACCTATAGTAACAGGAAGGAAGTCAGCAGACGTGGGCACAGATGCCGTCAGGCTGGTGGATGTGGGAATAGCAAACTTCTATATTTTTACCCAAATAGGAAGCAAGATCATCAGCTAAGAGTGGGTTTGAGGAGAAGCTCTTAGAAGTTTGAGGTAAGCTTACTTTCATGCATTGGAGAAGGAAATGGCAACCCACTCCAGTGTTCTTGCCTGGAGAATCCTGGGGACAGGGGAGCCTGATGGGCTGCCGTCTATGGGGTCGCACAGATTCGGACATGACTGAAGCAACTTAGCAGCAGCAGCAGCAGAATACAGACTATAGCAAACAGCTGATGAGGAGAATGAACCAGTGAATGGACAGGTAGGACTTCAGGAGAACTCAGGGCTCCCTTGAACTTAAAGTGCAGCCTGTCAGCAATTTGGGCATCCTAATCCAATGAGGTTCACCTGAGAGTGTAAGAAAGGAAATCCTAACATTCATGAAGTGAGACAACGGTTTTTTCCTTTTTCTTTAAGTCTTAACACAAACTTAGTTTTTCTTAAAAGAACATATGTGTATTCACATAGGAACAAATGGTGTTTCATATTTCTCTACAGTTTGTTTCATTCAGTCAAGTTTTCTAAAAATTAACTGGATGCAAGATTTCTCCTATTGATCTAACATGAACAAAAGTGTGTAGTGTGACTCAGAGCCTTACTGTGCCCAGAGCTGGTCAGGTCCCACGGGGAACACTGATTTCATCTTGGACTCATCATTTTAAGAGAGTTCTCCCATCATTTCCCTTGATGGGGAATTTCTTGGTGGTCCCATGGTTGGGATTTGGCACTTTTATTTCTGGGGCCCCAGGTTCAACCCCTGGTCAGGGAACTAAAATCCCACAAGCTTCGTGGTGTGACCAAAGGAAAAAAAAAGTTGACACTTGATAAACTGGAAAGTACTGAGCGGAAGGTGGCCAACACAGCATGGCGCCATCTCCTTGTGGGGAAATGACAGAAGGCACGGAAATGCCTCTGAAGAGACGTGGCCAGTGTCTTCAAGCATCTGAGTGTGCCCAGTTTGCTGCTTCTGGCTGTGGTTCATTTTCTCAAGGATATACCACACAGGAGGGGTCCTCAGGGGCGATCGTCCATCCTAGGACAGGGTGCTCACCATGGGGTGATGGACAGAAGGTGTCGATTTTGATGTAATCCAAGTTGCTTTTCTGAGAGTGTAAGTCCACTCCACCCAGCTGGATATAAATCAGCTCCCTAACAGCTATCCCAACAGGATAGACTGTAGGGGCAGCGTGGTGGTAGGATTCAGCTCTCCTGGCTCCAGCAGACTCGAGTTGGAGGACACGAAAATAACAACCCTTGGCTTCCTGTTTAAGTGTTGCATTTACTTGCAAACCTCATTTACAGGTGTAATTTGGCAAAAGAAGTGGCTATATTATGCTATTGGGGGCCAAACTGGAACTGATGGCAGAAGTCTCAGCAGGACACATTTCTGTTCATGTGAGGAAAATGCCCCAGGGGGCAGAAGTCATTGAACATGAAAAAGACTCCCTGTGAGTGGTGGGTGAGCTCCCATTTTGGGGCAGTGTTGAAGCGACTTCCTCCAAAAGAAAAACCTGTACCAGGGAGAAGATTGGATGAGCCTATTTCCAAGGCATCCTCCAATTCTGTGATCCAGTCACCTGGGGCCTTTTCGGTGAACAAATATTTATTGAGCCCCTACAGTGTGACACACAACAAGTACTGAACACCTCTTGTACATCACTTCAGGTCTTCTCAGACTTGCCTCTTGTGCCAGCCGCAGCTGTGGCCCCCCGTTCTCCGCAGGCTTCACTCAGCTCTGTGCAGAGCCAGCCTGGCTGGACTTTGCTGCAGGCCTGCCTCACGGGCCTCCTGCTTGCTACTTCTGCTTCTCTGAGGCTGTGTCACTGGATGCCCGAGAACCCACTTGTAACTCAAGCTTGCATAACTGGGAGTGCTAGGGGAGTCAAAGTTTGGTGAGAATGTCTGGTCAGCGGGAGCCGGGACTGATGGATGAATGCCTTGCCCTTTCTGTCTCCGAGTGTAAGGGTCTGTGACGCGTTTCATAAGGCTCCTCAGAAGACTGCATAGTATCTACCGGCTACTTACAGCAACAGTCAACTTGATAATACAGCATTGTACTGGCCCTCTCTCCTCTGTTCACTCTCTCTGTCCTTTATTCTTGCCTGCTGGCATCACTATTTTGCACATAGCCTTGATCTTGGGGTCTACTTTTGGGGAAACTCAGGTTAGCATCAACAATAACTGGTGATAGAAATATGCTGTTGATCAAAAGAAATGTAGCCTCTGCCTTCATGGGATGTATAGACTTATGACTCATGCTATTATAAAAGTCTATATTTGTTTCATCAGTGAAGAGAAAGGGAAACATACACTGCATATTCATGGGGTATTTGATATTTATGAAACCCTTCAGAGGCACCTTTATCAAATCATCTTGGTTGAAACCTTAGATTATGAACTAGCATTGCCATGTGCAGTTCGTCATCAAAGACCTGAGTCACAGAGTCACACACACGTCTTTTTCTACCTGTTTTAACTTTAAAAAAATGGAGCATTATGTATCTTGATCCTTTCTTTTAATACATATTTGAGATCTTGCCATTTCAACATACAAATAAATTCATCCTTCATTTTACAGCAGGATAGTACTCCATGGTACATTGACTGCAATAAGCAACTCATGGAAATGCTACATCCCTGCAGGCAAGTATCCACAGGATAAATTTTCCAGAAGAGGAAATGCTGCAGCAAAGACTCACGCATTTGTAGCTTTGTTAGACAGCAATACATTGTCCTCCCTTGGCCTTGTAACAGCGAGTGCTCCCAACAAAGTATCAGAGTGCCTGTTTAGGCAGGGAAATTACTTTTTTCACTTTTTAAACGTTAACAAATGACTTTGGTGGGGGGCTTTTGTTCTGTTTTGGCCCCGCTGCTTGGCTTGCAGGATCTTAGCTTCTCAACCAGGGACCAAATGTGGGCCACATCAGTGAAAGTGCCCAGTCTTAACCCCTGGACCATCAGGGAATTCCCACTTTGGTGGATTTAATGGAGATCAAGCAAGTAAGTGAAATCAATGTTTAACTATTGTGAAAGTTACATTTTTAAGAAAGAAAAATTAGAGTCAACTTTACCCCAAAACAAAAATCTATAGAGAATATTCTATGATTTGAACCCTGAGGCTAAATTTCTATTCCCATCACCTGTGGATTTGGAAGTTTCTTCTCCAAAGACTGAATGCTCAGGCTTCTGACATCTCCTTTTGTCCTTTGCGAATCAGTGACGTAAGTTTCTCGGCTCCCTCATTGCTAGGAAGGGAGGTTCACTCTGTGGTATGTCAGGACGGGCTGCAATTCGACTAGCTCTCCTGATATCACATGCAATGAAACTTCTCACCCTCTCCTCTCCCCTGGAACTCTCCCCGAACTAATTTGTTTCTCCTGGGATTTCATCTCTGCCTGGACACACTGGTACCAGTAACTCCCCTCTTTTCCTCTTTTTTTCCTACTGATTTTCCTCTCATATTTAGTAGACTCTTGAAGTTGCTTTAACTTCATTCTCTCTTTCTCCAAAGAGTTCTAGCCCCTGCTTAATTCATTTATTGGATGTTGATTTTTGCAAGGTCACCTAGAAGTTTTTCCTTGAGATTTTAGTATATCTCCACAAATTACATTTACGTGGATTCATTTTCTCTCCAACCTGGAGTAACATATATACATGTTGAGAATGGAGCCCCCTCCAAGGCAGTGTGGACTTGTGAGTCGCTGACACCCAAGGAAAGAAGTCCCTTGGCCTTTTGGCCTTTGGAATTGACTAGCAGTGGCTACTATTTTTATAGAGCAGTGGTCACTGCCAGGTACTTTACGTTCATTAGCTCATTTAATGATAAACTCACAAAGGAAGTACTGTGATAAATTCTATCTCACAGATGAGGAATCTGAGGCACAGATAGTTTAACAACTTATTGACCAGAGATATATTAATATGCCTTGTTTACCTGAACATTATTGACTGGAGTGTTTCAACATTCACTTACGTAACAAATCACTGGCCACAGGTGTTAATTTCTGCAAAAATCCCCTGGCCAATAATGTGTTACATTGCCTACTCAGGGTCACGCAGCTCACACAGAGCCCTAAATCTGGTCCCAACCCACCTCTGAGGATTTAAGGGGAGACTTTGAACATCGGAATAGTCATATCTGAAGTATCCTATTCTCACTCAGTTCTTGACATACTTTCTTGTTTTCAAATTTGTTTTTTTTTTTTAAAAAAAAAACCCTCTAATTTTCCTCCCTCTTCTTGTATTTTTAAATAACGATTACACTTTCCTCCATAGTAGAAAAGACAAAGGAACCAGCAATCAGTGTTTGCCTTGACTGGGTACTCAACTTTCTCTTTTGCATCCTCATCTCCATATCTTACAGTTACCAGCATAGAAACTATTTCCAAACCTGTGGGGATATAATAAGGGTATGCACAGAAACTCAAAGGGAAGGAAAGAACAAATGTAAATCTTATCTTTGAGACACACATTGCTAGATTCAACAAATGATTACTGCTCTCTAGTCCCATCTGGGAGAAGGCAATGGCACCCCACTCCAGTACTCTTGCCTGGAAAACCCCATGGATGGAGGAGCCTGGTGGGCTGCAGTCCATGGGGTTGCGAAGAGTCGGACATGACTGAATGACTTCACTTTCACTTTTCACTTTCATGCATTGGAGAAGGAAATGGCAACCCAC
This sequence comes from Redunca redunca, assembly GCA_006410935.1. Taxonomy (NCBI): domain Eukaryota; kingdom Metazoa; phylum Chordata; class Mammalia; order Artiodactyla; family Bovidae; genus Redunca; species Redunca redunca. Next base: position 674,478 of record SJYQ01002620.1, on the reverse strand, counting down.
TCCAGTGTTCTTGCCTGGAGAATCCCAGGGACGGGGGAGCCTGGTGGGCTGCCGTCTATGGGGTCGTACACAGTCGGACATGACTGAAGCGACTTAGCAGTAGCAGCAGCAGCCCCATCTGGGAGATAGTGAAGGACAGGGAAGCCTGGCGTGCTGCAGTCCATGCAAAGAGGCAGACATGACTGAGGGACTGAACAACAGCAAACCCCCATGCCAGATTGATAATGGTATGAGTCTTTACATTAAAAATCCTATTGGGGCTGGCTGGAGATAGTTAGAAGTGACTGGCAGAAGGCACAATGAAAGTAAGAGTTCATATCTTGCAACTCTCTCTTCATCACCCTGTACTGCATCTTTCATGCATAGAATCCTTAGGCAACCAAACTCAAAGCAAGATTTCTCCTTAAAGGGAGATGGGTGGGATGAACTGGGAGCTGGAATTGACATATACACACTACTCTGTATAAGATAGACAACTAAAGAGAATGCACTGCACAGCACAGGGAATGCTACTCAGTGCTCTGTGGTGACCTAAATGGGAAGGAAATCTAAAAAAGATCTTTCTAAAAAAGAAGGGATATATGTATAACTCATTCACTTTGCTACACAGCAGAAGCTAACACACTGTTGTAAAGCAACTATATTCCAATAAAAATTAATAACAAAAAGATCTCTCTTTAAACAGAAGAAGCTGTGAATAAAGAAAACATACAAAATTGGGTTCCAAATTATTTCCTAGTGGGGGGATTCTTGACAACTTTGGATTTATTTCTCTTTAGTAAATATGGGCGAGATGCAGAAAGATTAATGAAGGATGCCCAACATACTATAATGCCTTCTCTACCACATTAAAAAATAAAACTAGGGGTGAGAATTATGCAAGTAGAAGATTATAAAGGTATCCTATTAAGGAATAAAACTCATCTCCACCAAGGAATCCCACTACTTGAGTCATAACTGTTGAACCATGGGAGTTGGTTCTATAAGCCATAAACTCAATGCCTCCCAAATTAAACAAAACCCTGAGCCATTCTATTATCACTTCATTTTCTTTTAATGTATCCTGAGATAAGCAGAAAAGGTGGGTGAGAAAGGAAGTTACCAAAGCATGACCCCAAACTCAGAGTCATCTTGTCAATTAGATTATGAATAGAAAAGACCAAGGATGGCTAAAGCTAAGTGTGATTCAGCTAAAAGCTCAATGTGGAAAGGTCCAATCCCAAATGTCATGAAATAGTCTGACTTTAAAATTTTAAAATAACTTATTTAGAGGATTCCAACAGTTAAGCTTAGCCAATCAGAAAAAGCCCTTAAGGATCTAAATATATTGCTGCAGTGACTTTGAACAACCTCTAGGAAACATTCGTTTTTCCATCTACAGCTCAGGTAGCCTGTGCTGTCGGAAGAAACCCCAAGATGGCATTCTTGCCTTGTTTTTCTAAATGGTTCCTTTGGCTCAAAAACAAAGCAAAACCTTCCAAAATGCTTTATAAGGTTAGCTAACTTGATTTGCTGGAGAAGGGAGAGGGAGAAAGTGACATTCTTTCTATTATCTAAGAATCATGGCTTTCTGCGTGGGTAAAAAAGGCAGTTGCCTACTGGATATGATTTTAGGTATGCTACAGAAAAAGCTCCTTGCTCGTGATGATCTGCCTGCTGGTCAGCCGTGCTGCACGCAGTGGGATTCTGAGACCCTCTTTCTATGAAACACCAGTGAGACTACAGAAGTCTCACGGTTGACATCTAGAAGCTGCTGAACAGTAAGAATGCCAGTTACAGATAAGGACACTGGGTGTGTTATCTGTCTAGCAGGGACCTGAAGGAAGAGGGCACAGGCAAGGTAAACTTTGGCTAAACCGGAGGTTGAGGGGAAATAATACTTGCTTTCAATTCTATTTAATAGTTTATAATTTCTGTTCACTTACTCTGTTGTTTCAATCTAACAATCCTGCATGTTAAATGATGAAATGCCGGTTAGGGAGCTGCTTATTGTCTGATGTTATGGGGGATAATACAAAGTGGTCAAGACATTGGGAGGATGCTGGAGAATCAGGATGAAAAATCACCTCTTCCTCTTGTGTGTATACGGCCCCTCCCTCTCAGGCAGCTGCTTTCCCCTGACAGTTAAACACACTCAAACCTCTGCCAACACTTGCCCTCTTGTTAAATCTAATGTGCATGTGTCAGTCTCACTTCTCTTGATCTCTCAGCAGAAACTGACACTATTGATCATTTTCTTCTCAAAACACTTTTTCCCCTTAGTTTCCAGATACCACACTTTCCAGCTTTTCCTCCTAGGACCTGGCTTTCCCATTTCAAGTCTCCTGTGCAGGCTTGCTTGCTTCCAGCCAATCATCACACATGAAGGTCCTCCTGGTGTCACCTAGTTCTGCTAATCTTTTCCCATATCTCACTCTATACATCTTTATTGTTCTAATTACTGAAAGTGAAAGTGAAGTCACTCAGTCGTGTTCAACTCCTTGCGACCCCATGAACTGCAGCACGCCAGGCCTCCCTGTCCATCACCAACTCACGGAGTTCACTCAAACTCATGCCCATCGAGTCGGTGATGCCATCCAGCCATCTCATCCTCTATTATCCCCTCTCCTCCTGTCCCCAATCCCTCCAGCATCAGGGTCTTTTCCAATGAGTCAACTCTTCGCATGAGGTGGCCAAAGTATTGGAGTTACAGCTTCAGCATCAGTCCTTCCAATGAGCACCCAGGACTGATCTCCTCCTTCAGGATGGACTGGTTCAATCTCCTTGCTATCCAAGGGACTCTCAAGAGTCTTCTCCAACACCACAGTTCAAACGCATCAATTCTTCGGCGCTCAACTTCCTTCACAGTCCAGCTCTCACATCCATACATGATTACTGGAAAAACCATAGCCTTGACTAGACGGACCTTAGTTTGCAAAGTAATGTCTCTGCTTTTGAATATACTATCTAGGTTGATCATAACTTTTCTTCCAAGGAGTAAGTGTCTTTTAATTTCATGGCTGGAATCGCCATCTGCAGTGATTTTGGAGCCCCCCAAAATAAAGTCAGCCACTGTTTCACCATCTATTTCCCATGAAGTGATGGGACCAGAGGCCATGATCTTCATTTTCTGAATGAAGCCAACTTTTTCACTCTCCTCTTTCACTTTCATTGAGAGGCTTTTTATTTCCTCTTCACTTTCTGCCATAAGGGTGGTGTTATCTGCATATCTGAGGTTATTGATATTTCTCCCGGCAATCTTGATTCCAGCTTGTGCTTCTTCCAGCCCAGCATTTCTCATGATGTACTCTGCATAGAAGTTAAAAGCAGGGTGAAAATATACAGCCTTGACATACTCCTTTTCCTATTTGAACTAGTCTGTTGTTCCATGTCCAGTTCTAACTGTTGCTTCCTGACCTGTATATAGGTTTCTCAGGTGGTCTGATATTCCCATCTCTTTCAGAATTTTCCATAGTTTATTGTGATCCATACAGTCAAAGGCTTTGGCATAGTCGATAAAGCAGAAATAGATGTTTTTCTGGAACTCTCTTGCTTTTTAGATGATCCAGCAGATGTTGGCAATTTGATCTCTGCTTCCTCTGCCTTTTCTAAACCAGCTTGAACATCAGGGAGTTCACGGTTCATGTATTGCTGAAGCCTGGCTTGGAGAATTTTGAGCATTACTTTACTAGTGTGTAAGATGAGTGCATCTGTGCAGTAGTTTGAGCATTCTTTGGCATTGCCTTTCTTTGGGATTGGAATGAAAACGGACCTCTTCCAGTCCTGTGGCCACTGCTGAGTTTTCCAAATTTGCTGGCATATTGAGTGCAGCACTTTCACAGCATCATCTTTCAGGATTTGAAACAGCTCAACTGGAATTCCATCACCTCCACTAGCTTTGTTCGCTTGACTTCACATTCCAGGATGACTGGCTCTAGGTGAGTGATCACACCATCGTGATTATCTGGGTCATGAAGATCTTTTTTGTATAGTTCTTCTGTGTATTCTTGCCACCTCTTCTTAATATCTTCTGCCTCTGTTAGGTCCATACCATTTCTGTCCTTTACCTAGCCCATCTTAGCATGAAATATTCCCTTGGTATCTCTAATTTTCTTGAAGAGATTTCTAGTCTTTCCTATTCTGTTGTTTTCCTCTATTTCTTTGCATTGATCACTGAGGAAGGCTTTTTTATCTCTCCTCGCTATTCTTTGGAACTCTGCATTCAGATGCTTATATCTTTCCTTTTCTCCTTTGCTTTTCGCTTCTCTTCTGTTCACAGCTATTTGTAAGGGCTCCCCAGACAGCCATTTTGCTTTTTTGCATTTCTTTTCCATAGGGATTGTCTTGATCCCTGTCTCCTGTACAATGTCATGAACCTCAGTCCATAGTTCATCAGGCACTCTATCTATCAGATCTAGTCCCTTATATCTATTTCTCATATCCACTGTATAATCATAAGTGATTTGATTTAGGTCATATCTGAATATCTAGTGGTTTTCCCCACTTTCTTCAATTTAAGTCTGAATTTGGCAATAAGGAGTTCATGATCTGAGCCACAGTCAGCTCCTGGTCTTGTGTTTGCTGACTGTATAGAGCTTCTCCATCTTTGGCTGCAAAGAATATAATCAATCTGATTTCGGTGTTGACCATCTGGTGCTGTCCATGTGTAGCGTCTTCTCTTGTGTTGTTGGAAGAGGGTGTTGGCTATGACCAGTGCGTTCTCTTGGCAAAACTCTATTAGCCTTTGCCCTGCTTGATTCTGTATTCCAAGGCCAAATTTGCCTGTTACTCCAGGTGTTTCTTGACTTCCTACTTTTGCATTCCAGTCCCCTATAATGAAAAGGACAACTTTTTGGGGTGTTAGTTCTAAAAGGTCTTGTAGGTCTTCATAGAACCATTCAACTTCAGCTTCTTTGGTATTAGCAGTTGGGGCATAGGCTTGGATTACAGTGATATTGAATGGTTTGCCTTGGAAATGAACAGAGATCATTCTATCGTTTTTGAGATTGCATCCAGGTACTGTATTTTAGACTCTTGTTGACCATGATGGCTACTCCATTTCTTTTAAGGGATTCCTGCTCATAGTAGTAGATATAATGGTCATCTGAGTTAAATTCACCCATTCCAGTCCATTTTAGTTTGCTGATTCCTAGAATGTCAAAGTTCACTCTTGGCATCTCCTGTTTGACCACTTCCAATTTGCCTTGATTCATGGACCTGACATTCCAGGTTCCTATGCAATATTACTCTTTACAGCATTGGACCTTGCTTCTATCGCCAGTCACATCCACAACTGGGTATTGTTTTTGCTTTGGCTCTATCCCTTCATTCTGTCTGGAGTTATTTCTCCACTGATCTCCAGTAGCATGTTGGGCACCTACTGACCTGGGGAGTTCCTCTTTTGGTATCCTGTCATTTTGCCTTTTCATACTGTTCATGGGGTACTCAAGGCAAGAATAATGAAGTGGTTTGCCATTCCCTTCTCCAGTGGACCACATTCTGTCAGACCTCTCCACCATGAGGTCTTGGGTGGCCCCACAGGGTGTGGCTTAATTTCATTGAGTTAGACAAGGCTGTGGTCCTAGTGTGATCAGATTGGCTAGTTTTCTGTGATTATGGTTTCAGCATGTCTGCCCTCTGATGCCCTCTCGCATCTACTGTCTTACTTGGGTTTCTCTTACCTTGGACGTGGCATATATCTTCATGGCTGCTCCATACCTTGGACGAAGGGTATCTCCTCATGGCCACCCCTCCTGACCTTGGACGGGTCTCCCGCATTGCAGGCACATGCTTTACAGTCTGAGCCACCAGGGAAGTCTGCCATTTCCTTAGTGACTTGCAAATTGAAATCTCCAGCTCAGACCCCTCCTCTGAGTTCTAGATATCTACAGAAACCGACTCAACATCCTCACTTGGCTATCTCAAATATAACACACATTCAGCATGTCCAATACCCATACCCAAACCAGGTCCTTTCATGCTTTCTACCTATTCAGTACTGGCGTCCATAAAGTTATTTAAGCCAGAGACCTCAGACTCCTCTATGACCCTTTTCTTTTTCTCCTTCTCTGTAGCCAATCCCTCTCCAAGTCTTCTCAATTTTATGTAGTTATCTCTCAAGTGTCCATTTTTCATTTAAAACTTTATTCATTTATTTATGACTGTGGTGGGTCACTGTTGCTGAGCAGGTTTTTCTCTACTTGCAGCAAACAGGGGCCACTCTCTAGTTGCGATGCACGGGCTTCTCACTGCAGTGGCTTCTCTTGTTGTGGGGCACGGGCTCTAGGGTGTGTGGGCTTCAGTAGTTGTGGTTCATAGCTCTAGAGCACAGGCTCAGTAGTTGCAGTGCATGGGCTTCACTGCTCTGCAGCATGTGGGATCTTCCCGGACCAAGGATTGAACCCATGTCTCCTGCATTGGCAGGCAGACTCTTTACCACTGAGCCTCAAACTCCTCTCCCAGCCAGGCAGCCACATAACACTGAGCAGAACTCTCTGCGCTAGACAGTAGCTCCTTCTTGGTTATCCATTTTAAACACAGCAGTGTGCACTTATGGACCTCCAGCTCCCTCACTATCCCTTCTCCCTATCCTTGCCCAGGGTAACCGTAAATTCATTCTCTAAGTCTGTAAGCCTGCTTTTGTTTTGTGAATAAGTTCGTTCATATCTTTTTTTTTTTTAGGTTCTGCATATAAGGGATGTTATATGATATTTCTTTTTTCTCTGACTTACTTCACTCCTTATGATGATCTCTAGGTCCATCCACCCCATAGTTGTTTTTAATGTAAAAAATAAGGTGATATAACCATAAAAGTAAACATCTGTTTATAGGAACTCATATTTCTCTTAAGTAAACATCCAGATATTTTCCATAAGTTATCAAGTTGGGCTTTTATCATCAAGAAAAGGAGAAAATTACAAGGTAGAAGCTCTTTTTGGAGGAGATGAAATTCCTTGCCCAAATCAGCAGAGAGCTGACTCAATGAGAGGTGCTGAGAGGACTCATGAACAGTTCCCCATTAAATGTAACTGCTAAAAAAACCTGTGACTATTGGGAAGTGGACCAGGAAGATGGAAACTTAATTTTAGTATGAAAATGGTCCAGTCAGATATGGCTAAAAGTGGCTGATATTCATATATCTCAGAACATTATCATGGTGCTCTAAATAAAACTGTTATTGAATGTAATCAAACTTACTAGCTTTTGCAGAACAAAGGAAACAGTAAACAAAACCAAAGACAACCTATGGACTGGAAGCAAATATTTGCAAATGATGCAAGTGACAAGGGCTTAATTTCCAAAATATACAAACAGCTCACAGAACTCAATAACAAAAAACCAAACAGCCCAATCAAAAAGTGGGCAGAAGACTTAACTAGACATTTCCCCAAAGAAGACATACAGTTGGCCAAGGCTCATAAAAAGATGCTCAACATTGCTAATTACTAGTGAAATGCAAATTCAAAACTACCATAAGATATCACCTCATGCTAGTCAAAATGGCCATTATTAAAAAGTCTACAAATAATAAATTCTGGAAAGGGTGTGGAGAAAAGGGATCCCTCCTACATTGTGGGTGGGAATGTAAATTGGTGCAGTACTATGAAGAACAGTTTGGAAGTTCTTCAAAAAAACTAAAAATAGAGATGCCATATGATCTAGCAACCCCATTCCTAGGTACATATTCAGAGAAAATTATAATTTGAAAAGATATATGCATTCCTGGGGCTTCCCCCCCTCCATGGGATCTTCCCTACCGAGAGAGCAAACCCATGTCTCTTACATCTCCGGCACTGGCAGACAAGTTCTTTATTACTTGTGGCACCTGCGAAGCCCTATATGTAAGTATACATATTCATATATGTGTACACACACACACACACACTGGAATACTACTCAGCCATAAAAAAAATGAAATAATGCCATTTGCAGGAACATGGATGGAACTAGAGATTATCATACTAAGTGAAGTCAGAAAGAAAAAGGTAAGTACCATATGATCTAAAATGTGACACAAATGAATATATATATGAAACAGAAACAGACTCACAGAAATAGAGAACAGATTTGTAGTTGCTAAGTGGGAGGAGGTGAGAAAAGGATGGTAGTTTGGTATTAGCAGATGCCAACTATTATCTTTAGGATGGATAATCAACAAGGTCCTACCACACAGCACAGGGAACCATATTCAATATCCATAATGGAAAAGAATATGAAAAAGGATAAATCTTAACTGAATACATATATCTCTAACTGAATCACTCTGCTGCATAGCATAACTTAACACAACATTATAAATCAATTTACTTTAATAAAACTTTAAAAATGTTATAATGACATAAACATACCATACAAACATAATATATCCTATAGATTTTCCTAGGGCCAATCTGATTTTAAAAAACTTTAAAAATTAGAGAAGCTAAAATTGGTAGGCAAATTCTTCATTTTAAATCTAACAATTGTTAAATCTAATGCTCGCACTTAAAAATGACACGATTTCTCTGAAAACAAGTTTGTTAAGGAAATGTGACATTTCAGTGAACTGTAGTTTTTATTACAAATTTATACTTTGTGCGTTTTCCAAAAGTTCCTCATAGCTATGTTTATAAACACCAGCTTGCTGGGAACATGTCTTTTAATTTGTTCAAGCTACTTGTTAGCAGCTGGATATTTTAGAGAATTTACCATTTTGGTTGAACCCAACAATAAACAAGTGGGTTATTTCCTAAAGTGACTTTTTTGAGGCAGAAATTCAACTGATCTTGGGCTTGCCTGGTGGCTCAGGGTAAAGAAAGTGCTTGCCAATGCAAGAGACATGGGTTTGATCGCTGATCCGGGAAGATCCCACATGCCTCAGAGCAACTGAGCTCGTGTGCCACAACTATCGAGCCCACGTGGTGCAACTACTGAAGCCCCTGTGCCCTACAGCGCACGCCCCTAACAAGAGAAGCCACTCCAGTGAGAGCCCACAGATCGCAACTAGCGAGTGCCCCCACTTGCGACAACTTGTGAAAAGCCCGAGCAGCCCAAGACAGCCAAAAATAAAATAAACAAACTTACTTAAAAAAAAGAAATTCAACTGATCTCTTTTAAAGCCCTGACATATCCAAAAAAATTAATACCTGACCATAAACATAGAAGCTTACGATGCATAATTTATCTTTTGCATTTACTTAGCACTCATAACTAAGAAAGTGAAATAAATATCATTTTTCTTTCTTAAATACTGTGGTTCTGACTTTTGACTCATCTTCAAGACAAGCTGAGGACAAATACAAAATTTGAGAGATATATTTTTAAAGACAAATTTTTCTTCCATTTAATTTAGGATCTCTGGGATAAACAAGATATTTTACATAATCTGCTAGAAATAATTCATAGTTCAAGCTTCTATGTGTTATACTTGCTAAAATATTTGCATTCAAAAGCAAATTCAGAATTGTAGCTCAAGGCTATATGTATATCTTTCCTAAGGAACATAAGACCTAAATAGCATTTTGAATTATAATTGTTTTGAAATCATACATTTAAAGATACAAACCTGCATTAAAAAAAAAATAGGACATAGATTCCTTCATTCAAGCCTTTTCACTGAATATATGCCACACACTGGATATGAAGAGAGAGTTGAATAGCTGTCCAAAGAAGCTTTGAATCTAGTGAGGGGACATGCACCATAATCAGGTAATCGCAATTGAGTATTTAACAAGTATTGCAATTGTGGTCACTACTGGATTCTGAGAGCAAATAGGAAGAGGTCTGTGCTGATTATCAGTGACATTTACTGAGATTCTGGGTCTCTGGCACAAGTTAGGATTGCACTTCTTTACCTTTTTAAAGTTTGGCATGACTTATTTTGTTTTTATTTTTTGGCCACATGGCTTGCGGGATCTTAGTTCCCTAGACCTGGGATTGAACCTGGGCCCTGGCAGTGAAAGCACAGAGTTCTAACCACTGGACATCCAGGGAATTCTCAACTTAATTTTGGCTAATGAAATATGGGTGGAAGTAACACAAATCATATCTAGGTGGAAAGCCTTTTTCCTTCATGGTGACTGGCATTATTGCATATCTGGGCTTAGACCCCAAAGGTGGATGATATGAAACTGAGTCCTATTTAGTCTCAAAGGACACACAGTATATATCAGAAATAAATGTTCATTTTTTTTTTAATTAAGCCACTGAGATTTGGAGATGTTTGTCATTGCAGCACAGCCTAAGCTGTACAGACCACTGTATGTTTTACTCCAGATGTGGACAATTCAAAAAGTTTCCCAGGGTACATGAGGCTAAGCTGAGACCTAAAGACTTGAAGAACTGAAAGGAACAGCATTCCAGTGGTAAAAGTATTTACATGTGAAGGCTTGGAGCAGGATGAGAATTCAGTATGTTTGGGGAAGAGGTGCTTTGCTTGTTTACTTCTTTGTTTTTTTAAAAGAAATGGAGTGTAGCCATCCAACAGGGCTACTGGAGATTACCCTCAGTAGGGCTAACAGTAATTGCTACTCAAGGATAAGATTCCAAAGGATTTCTGCCTGGTTCATTTGGGCTTTTGGACACAGAAAGGAGAAATGAAGAACCAAATTGCTATGAACCAACATAATGGTGAAAGTGAAGTTGCTCAGTCATGTCCGACTCTTTGTGACCCCATGGACTGTAACATACCAGCCTCCTCCCTCCAGGGTTTTCCAGGCAAGAGTAGTAGAGTGGGTTGCCATTTCCTTCTCCAGGGGATCTTCCCAACCCAGGGATCAAACCTGAGTCTCCGGCATTGCAGGCAGACGCTTTACTGTCTGAGCCACCAGGGAAGCCCTAACATAATGGTTGCTGCTGCTGCTACTGCTGCTGCTAAGTCGCTTCAGTCTTGTTCAACCCTGTGCGACCCCATAGACGGCAGCCCACCAGGCTCCCCCGTCCCTGAGATTCTCCAGGCAAGAACACTGGAGTGGGTTGCCATTTCCTTCACCAATGCATGAAAGTGAAAAGTGAAAGTGAAGTCGCTCAGTCGTGTCCGACTCAGCGACCCCATGGACTGCAGCCTACCAGGCTCCTCCATCCATGGGATTTTCCAGGCAAGAGTACTGGAGTGGGTTGCCATTGCCTTCTCTGAACATAATCGTACTTGTCCTTAAAAGAAAAGTCACCTGCAACGTACAAAGTGCCTCTTTCAGGGCAGAGTCTTTTTATTTCTCACTTAACATCTTTGCCTCAAGTTTCTTCTTTACATATAGACTCAAATGAGTTTTTTGTTTTGTTCATGTCTGTTATATTTATGTCTTTTCATGTCTTGAAGGCAGGGCCCATCTCATTTTCATGTTTATGCATTGTAGGTATTCAAAAACTTCCTATTAAAACAGCTGCCATTATCTTAGGAACCTAAAAGTAGAACACAGCCTTGACTAGTTTCTAAAACGTTGCTTCAAAAGAAATCTCCGTATATAGAAGGGGATCTGCCCATTTAAAAAGTGACCCAGAGATACACTGAGGTCTTGTGATGACAGTAAAAGCTGTGGGCCCATGGAATTTGCTCCCAAGACCTAGATTCTAGGGTCACCACTTCCTGATTGTGAGCCCCTGGGTTTAACTTTCAATCTTGATTTCCTAACTTGTGAACTGCAGGAAAGGCCTGCCCTACTTACCTCTCAGGGTGCTTAGGGGACTAAAATGACAACTCTGAGAACTTTTAAGTGTTGCACAAGTATGAGGCAATATTCATATTATTGCTGTTGGCAGCACGAATCTTGGATCATTAGAGGAAATGGGTATAATGCAAAGCCTGTACAGTTGATGAGACTTGGCTTTGAATTCTTTCTCGATCTCTTAATAGTTGCATAATTTTGGTCAAGCAATAAAATTCTAGAATATCACCAATGTCCTACTGGTTTGGACTAAAATACATTTCCTATACAAGTATCCTTAGTAAACAACACTAGAAGTATGACATTGGAAGGTCATTGAGCTTCAAAAAAATCATGAAGGTAGAATTCAAATCCCACTTTCACCATTCATTATTAACATGTGACGTTGGTTAACTACCTCCTAGAGTCTCAATTTACAGATCAATATAATGGGGATGATATTACCCAATTTCTAAAGGTTAACAGAAGCCACTTAAAGTAGAAAATGTTGCCTTATTAAGCCTTTGAAATGTTTACGTGCCTGTTTAGCATTAAGCAAACTGCATCCCTAAAAATTCTGAATCAAGGTTATTCACAGAAAAGACTAAGTAGCACTCAACTCCTGTTAAAGAAGCACCTTCTCTTATCCCAACATTGAGAAAAATGACTGAATAAACTTAAACCTAAACCTTGGGTAAATTTGTGGCTCATCTGACCAGACAAGTTTCCTATTAACCTTGAAGTATCCAAGGTAGCTCCTGAGATCCCGCAATTTCTCATCTTCCCTTTCCTAGGGATGGCAAGGACTTGCTTTCCCCAGGTTGTACAAGATGATTTGGGAGAAAAATAAGAGATACAGGCCACATCCTAATGAAGACCACTGTACCAACAAGACAAATTTTTGTCTGTTTTCTTAAGTACACAAGCTTGGTCCAATAAATTTGTTCCCTGTGGCTGTTGTCATGGTCCACCCGGCTGGCCTCTGCACAAGTCCACTCTTGTGCAGGTAGATGAGTGAGGCTCCAGAGAGAAGCAGGTTCACCAATGTGTCAAGCCTCACATACAACTTCTGAGGTCCATTCCTGAAGAAACAGCATAAGTGGGCTGTTTGCTGGCTACTTGTTTTCACTGTGAGTGTGGTTTGTGCACAAGCACTATCGGCATCTTCTGGATCTTGTTAGAAATGCAGACTCTCAGGCCCCACCCCAGATTTGCTGAACCAGATCTGCATTTTAACAAGATTCATATATACTTTAAAGTTAGTGAAGTACTTGGCTACAAAGTCTAAATACTACCTGACATAGGCTTCCGTGGTGGCTCAGATGGTAAAGAATCTGCCTAAAGGTAGGACATGTGGGGTTCAGTCTCTGGATAGGGAAGATCCCTTGGAGAAGGGAATGGCAACCCACTCCAGTATTCTTGCCTGGAGAATTCCATGGACAGAGGAGCTTGGCGGGCTACACTCCATGGGGTTGCAAGGCATAGTACACAACTGAATAATGAGCACACACAAGGTGCCAAAGAGAGCTCTTTTTTAGGGCTTACTGCAGATACACCCCACCCCCAAATCTCTTCGCCCAAATTCTTAAACTAGACAAGACATTCAGTTAAAGCCGTAATGGTCTCTCTGCCCTACCGCATAGGTATACTCTGAGTGCAATAAGGATATTATTTTTCACTCTCTAACAAAGGATCTGCAGATTTCACAAGTTGTGGAAAATCATACAGCTAGGCAGTTGCTAAAATGTAAAATAACCTTCCTTTTCTGTAACTATTGGTTTTGGGTGATAGAAGTCATGCGTATGGTCATATTTCAGAGAAATTACCATGCCTTAATGAGAACTTTAGGTTGAAGGAAGACATTTCAGTCAAATGATAGTGAAATTGATATGATCAAAATGAAATATGTGGCATATTTATCTAATCAGCTAGAGCTGCAATCTCGAACCAGAGTCATTTACAGCTCAATCAACTCATCTAGTCATTATCAGCTAATGATACAATGAGTGATTACCCCCACTTTGAGATAATAAGTGAGTTCATGAAAATCAGCACTTCTATTATAAACTGTGACAGGTAGGGCTGAAAATAAGGTCTTTGAATGCAGTGAGTGCCTGGCTTACCTGACAAAAATTTAATAGGAAAAAAATGGAACTGCATAGTTATAAGACGAGGTACATCCCTTTTGGAAAAGCAACTTAGCAATTTGTATGAAGAATCATTAAAATGCTCACACCTTTGCATCGTGTAAATTTTCTTTTTCTTTTTTTAGTTCGAAACAATATCCAACTTTCAAAAACTGAAACTAGAATACAAACAACTTTTCCTATCCTATTGGAGAGTAAGTTGCTGATATGAGCCAACTCACTGGAAAAGATCCTGATGCTGGGCAAGATTGGGGCCAAAGGAAAAGGGGGTGGCAGAGGATGAGATGGTTAGATAACATCACTGACTCAACGGACATGAATTTGAGCAAACTCTGGGAGATAGTGGAGGACAGAGGAACCTGGAATGCTACAGTCCATGGGGCCACAAAGAGTCAGATATGACTTAAGTGGCTGAACAACAACAACAAATTATCATCCTTGGAATACATTACAGTGAATTTCTTACTGATGAATACATTTTTCTGCATAATCACAAAATAACCATCAAAATTAGGAAATTAACACTGATACATTACTACCATCTTGTCCTCACACTGTATTCATTTTGCCAAATGTCTTAATAATGTCTTTTTGGTAAAAGGATCCAGTTCAAAATTACATTTGTTTTGGTTGTCATGGCTCTTTAGTCTCCTTCAATATAAAACAATTCCCCTTTCTTCCCTTGCTTTTTACAGTCACTGTGCTTTTGAAGACTACAGACCAGCAACCTTTAACACTGGATACCTCAACTTGGGTAGTCTGCTGTTCCCTTAGGATTTGATTCAGGTTATGTGACTTTGGTAAGAATATCACAGAAGTGATGGTGTGTTCTTTTCATTAAATCTAATTGTGTGGCACATACGTTTGACTAGTCTTTTTTTTTTTTTTTTCTTTTTCTGGCCACACAACGTGGCTTGTGGGATCTTAGTTTTCCAACTAGGGATCGAACTTGTGTCTTCTGCAGTAGAAGCGCAGTCTTCTCCGCTGGACCACCAGGGAATTCCCAGTTGGATTAGTCTTATTAGTGTTTATATTAACTTTAATCACTTCACTGAGGTGGTATCCACCAGCTTTCTCCATTGTAAAGTTATTCGTTCTTCCCTTTGTAGTTAATATTGATTAGGCAAGAAACTGGAGAAAGCAATGGCAACCCACTCCAGTACTCTTGCCTGGAAAATCCCATGGGAGGAGGAGCCTGGTAGGCTGCAGTCCACGGGGTCGCTAGGAGTTGGACACGACTGAGCGACTTCACTTTCAGTTTTCACTTTCATGCATTGGAGAAGGAAACAGCAACCCACTCCAGTGTTCTTGCCTGGAGAATCTCAGGGACAGGGGAGCCTGGTGGGCTGCCATCTATTGGGTTGCACAGAGTTGGACACAACTGAAGTGACTTAGCAGCAGCAGGCAAGAAACTACTTTGAGATGTTAGAAATATTCTGTACCTCAAAATTTCAATTTATTAATCTTAATGGATTAAGATTAATTTATTTAGGCTACCAGACAACCGAGGATGAGATGGCTAGATGGCATCACTGACTCAATGGACGCAAGTCTGAGTGAACTCCAGGAGTTGGTGATGGACAGGGAGGCCTGGCATGCTGCGATTCATGGGGTGGCAAAGAGTCAGACACGACTGAGCGACTGAACTGAACTGAAACTTACATATTCCTGTTTCATTTCATCTATTACTTCATTACTTATTTTGCTGCTCAAATTGTCCTAGATTTGGGCAGGGTGCCATTTCCTACTCCAGGGAAATCTTCCTAACCCAGGGATTGAACCTGTGTCTCCTGCTTGGCAGGCAGATTTCTGCCACAGAGCCATCTGGGAAGCCCTATTTTTTATGTTGAGACTAGTCCAAATGAAAAATCTATATTAAGGATGCCATTTCATGCATAAAATAAATTTAATATAAAATTATATTTAATAGGTGAAGATTGAAAGGAAGAAATGATTAAATAATGGTAAACATGTACATTATTAGGCAGTCCCTACAAATGTTGGTTGAGGACTCCTAGTGAAGAGAGTAACTTGAGCGCCTATATTGAATCTAACTCAGAGCAACCATAGATGGAGGCAGGGGTGTGTTGTGATTCCAGTGGCCACCTATTCCAGTTCACCTGGAACAGTGCCAGTTTACCCTTGTTGTCTCATAATTATCAGTTTTATTTTTCACTTTTAAAGTATCTCAATTTAGATGATAAGTTACATGGGCAGAGGATGAAAGGATCAAAACTCAATCTCAGTAATTTTTCCAGGAAACATCCTAGAAGAGGAGACCACAAATAATAGGAGTCTTTCTCGAGTGTTTCTTCCCAATTTACACTTAAATATGTCAGAACAGTGAGGGGCACAATACAAACATTCAAAAATATTAGTCATTATGGTCCATTTGACTGGACAAGCTGAGCACATATAAGGCATTGCTGTGGCTGACTCTTCATGAGGGAAATCTTGGATTTGGGGTGATGACTGGAGTGCTCTGGGCTTTTCTCGTGGCTCAGATGGTAAAGAATCTACCTGCAATGCAGAAGATCTGGGTTCAACCCCTGGGATAGGAAGAGTCCCAGGAGAAGGGAATGACTACCCGCTGCAGGATTCTTGCCTGAAGAATCCCATGAACAGAGGAGCCCTCCATGGTGCTCCAATGAGGTGGACACGACTGAGCAACTACACTTTCACTGGCATGCTCTGGTTGCCACAGTTGAGATGCAGAGAAAACTCACTGGCACATAGGTGAAGCTCTCTGCTGTAACTACTCATGTTATCACCTCTACATTATTTTCCATCAATTTCTAGATGTAAATAAACTACAGCAAATTTAAGCTTTTCCTTTATTTATTGTTTAGATGGAGATCTCAATAATTTGCAGACTCAAGTGAACTCATGAAAGCAGATAAGCCTGGATGTCATGAAAAGTCATGGAAAAGACAGAGCAATTCAAGAGAAGGGGACACATCTTTATCAATCAAATCATCTCTTATTATCAAAGAAAGAGGATAGAACTAGAAGCTTTCAAATAAATGTTCATATCAAGACTCCAATAGAGAGGCAGGAGACGAGATGGTAGAGTAGAAGGACTTATCACAAAAACACTGAAATCACAACTAACTTCTGAACAACCACTGACAAAAAAGACTCAGATCTACCAAAAGAGATACTCTATACCCAAAGACAAAAAAGAAGCCACAGTGAGACGATGTGTTGCTGATGTGTTGCTCAGTCGTATTCAACTCTTTGAGACGCTATGGACTGTAGCTCACCAGGATCCTTTGTCCATGGGGAGTCGCCAGGCAAGAATACTGGAATAGGTTGCCATGCTCTCCTCCAGGGGATCTTCCCAACCCAGGGATCAAGTCTAGGTTTCTCACAATACAGGCAGATTCTTTATCATATGAGCCACCAGGGAGGGATGTTTTCATGATATAATCATACTCCATACCTGCTACCCACGAACTGGAAAATAATTATATCACAGAGATTCTCCCACAGGAGTGAGAGTTCTGAGCCCCAAGTCAGGCTCCCCAGCCTGGGGATGTGGCATTGGGAGGAGGAGCCTCCAGAACATTTGGCTTTGAAGGCCAGTGGGCTTGATTGAGTGCAGGCACTCCACAGGACTGGGTGAGACATGAGGTTTCACACGTACTGGGACCCAGGACAAAGCAATGGCACCATAGGAGCATGGTCCGGGCCTACCTTTGAGTAGGCCTGGGGAGGCAGATAGTGGCTGTGTCTCATGTGGGAGAAGGACATTGGTGGCAGGAGCCCCAGGGACTATTCACTGGAGTGAGCGCTCCCAGAAGTCACCAACTTGGCATTGAGACCTGGCTCCAGTGCTGAGACACCTCAGGCCGAACCACCAACAGGGTGGGAACACAGCCCCACCCATCAGCGGGTAGGCTGTATAAAGTTAGCCTGAACCCACAGCCGCCTATAAACATACCTCTTGGCACAGTCCTGCCACCAGAGGGACAAGACCCAGCTCTCCCCACCAGTGGGCAGGCACCAGTTCCTCTCACTTGCAAGCCTGCACAAGCCCCTGGACCACCCTCATCCACCAGGGGGCAGACACCAGAAGTAAGAAGAACTACAGTCCTGCAGCCTGAGGAATGGAGACCACAGACACAGAAAATCAGACAAAATGAGACAGCAGAGGAATATGTTCCAGTTGAAAAAACAAGATACAATCCCAGAATAGCACCTAAGTGAAGTGGAGATAGGCCATCAACCTGAAAAAGAATCCAGAGTAATAACAGTAAAAATGGTCCAAGATCTCAAAAAAGAATGGAGGCACAGACTGAGAGGATATAAGAAACATTTAATAAAGAGCTAGGTGCTTTAAAGAACAGAGATAAACAATATAATAACTGAAATGAAAAATACCCTAGAAGGAATCAACAGCAGAATGCCGAGGTCCAGCCCTGGTGGATCCAGGGTGATTCGAAGGTGGGGACAGAATCAGTGTCCTAGGAAAAAACTTATTTAATTACAGATATAGAGAGAGATTGGAAAATTAGCAGAGAAAAGGAGGCTGAATAACTTGGTTTACGTGGAGTACCAATCACCACCTACGGACAGGCGTCTTTCTGTTCTCCCGAAGGAGAGGAGGCACTGAGGCCTCCCCGGTCCAATCTAAGAAGCCCAGGCAAAATTAGCAGGCTTGGTGAGTACCCACATTCCAGATGGAAATTCACCCAGTAAAATGAAGAGCAAGAAAGAAGTGACATGGGGGAATCAGTCTTTCCAGAAACTGATCCCATTTCTTTTTTAGGTTTGCTTATATACCTTTTGTTACACATAGGGATGAATACAGAGTCATGTGGGGGTCAGCAGTCCTGACCTTTATCAAGATCAGGTGCTTCATATAAATGTATAAAAAAAAGGTCTTAGGGGTTTTACATCATCTTTTGGCCATGAGGCCTGCTGACATTTTATGATCCTTTCTTTCTGATAACCAAAAACTTATTTTTCCAAGGGTGTTTTTTCCTAAATCAGGCACCACCCTCTGAAGGTAGCAGATAAAGTTGCATTCCTATAGGGTGAGGGTGTAGTGGGTTATAATCAAGAAAGGAATTTATTTAACCTAAGGTTAACATGATTAATCTTAAAGGTTAATACTTATTTCTCCTATATGCTAGTTATATTCATTATAAGGGCAGGGAATATGGAGATTTAGCAGCAAACATCAACCCAACAAATGAAAACCCTTCACCAATGTTCCCCTTAAGATCTGTTTAGTCTTAAGATAGTGATAAAGTTACATTTTTACATAGCAAGGACACAGTGATTTATAACGAAGTACAGTGATCTATAACAAAAGAGAAAATTCATTAACTCAAAAAGTCTAGTATTGCTAACATCAAAAACTACTATATTTCCTTTTCTATATTCCAAATACATTGATTAATATATTCCCAGGTGCCTAAGGATATGGAGGCCTGGCAGCAATCATTGGCTCAACAATGAGAAAACCCTATGCTAATTAAGACTTTCAAAATACTCCAAACTCTCTGTGCTGTTTATGGTTGAGAGGTAGTAAACAATCCTGTGCTTGGCAGGAGTATGGATAATCTTGTCACACAAGCTAGTCTGCCAGCAGAGAGGTTTGACCTGAGACACCCTTGTCACACCCAGGTCAGGGAATTAGCAGCAATTATTGGCACAACAAATGAAAAACCCTTCACCAATATAATTCCTAACCAACCCACTATACCAATAATTTCCAACTTCCCAAAAGAATCTGCCTTTAGTAAGTCTAAAACATCTCATGCCTCTCACGATTGTGAGGCTGTAAACAATCACATGTGGCTGGACGAACCTGTACAGGCAGGCTAGATAACCTTCAGAGGAGTTCGTAAGTTGAAACACTCTTGTCACGCCCAGGAATTTTTATTGACTTGGAGCTGTAAGCTAACTCCTTCTCAGAGAGAGGTAATGGGGGTCAGCCCCCCATAAAGTCAGAGGTATAGGTGAGAGCATGAAACAGTAAAGTAGGTAGACTCTGGTTTTGGGGGTAGATGCTCGGGAATAGGGGGTTTCCTGAAGCTTGATCCCGCCTTTGCGTAATGCCAAGCCTCCTTCCTCATGACCTTTGCCATGGGCGGAGTTCCGGCAACAGAATAGATAAATCATGATGCTGCCAGGTTATCAAATATTATGCAGTTGGTAAAATATGTGATCAAGTAATTTTGAGTCACTTTGGGGAAATATTTATGATACCATGCTAAGAGACAAATTCTGCCTATTAAATTTTGTATAGTCCACTCTGTTAGTTTATATTCTATACATAATATATAGAAATGCATTGAAAAATACTGAAAGAGGATACACTATAAAATTTAATAGTGATTACTTGGATAATTTTAAGCTTTCTTCACTATCTGTCTTTGAATTATCCCACACTTTTAAATAATAAGAATATATGAAAAAAATAGAATTGGAAAATACGACTATGATAATCAGCAACATAAAGATTATGCAAGATGAATGGAAGGGGTAGATGAAGTTAGAGTTACACTTAGGTCTTTGAAATGAAATTTGTGAAGCCCTGACTGCCATTGTGGCTATATTTGGAGATGGGGACTCTAGGTAAGTAATCATAGGGTGGGGCTCTGAACAGACAGGACTAGTGTCCTTATAAAAAATTATCCCAGAGTGCTCGTTCTCTTTTCCTGAGCGCACACTTAGAAAAAGGCATGTGAGGACATAACAACAAGGTGCCATATACAAGCCAGGAAAAGAGGTCTCAGCAGGAACCTCAGTTTAGTTGCTCAGTCTTGTCCCATTCTTTGTGACCCCATGGAGTGCGGTCCATCAGGCTTCCCTGTCCATCAGCAACTCCCGGAGCTTACTCAGATTCATGTCCATCAAGTCAGTGATGCCATCCAACCATCTCATCCTCAGTCATCCCCTTCTCCTCCCACCTTCAATCTTTCCCAGCATCAGGGTCTTTTCAAATGAGCCAGGTCTTCAGAGGGCAGACAGAATGAAAACCACTGGAGAAGGGAATGGCAAACCACTTCAGCATTCTTGCCTTGAGAACCCCATGAACGGAACAGTGGGAACCTTGTCAGTCAGAATCTTGATCTTGGCCTTCTCAGCCTCCAGAACTATGTGGAACAAATGTCTTCTGCTTAAGCAACCCAGTGTATGGCATTATGTCATGGAAGCCCAGTGGAATAATACCCTAATTAAAAAAAAAACAACATTCTTTTTAAAGTAGAAGGAAACACTCCAGAGAGTAATATCAGCTGGGTTTACCCCTCCATGTCCTATTTCTAAATACAGCAGGAAGCCAGTGAGTTGTCAGGTAAAAAAACTGTGGGTCAGGGGACAAGTCCTAATGTTTCTGGTGGAGGACAAGCTCAAGGTGGGCCACCAGAGTGTGGTTGCCCAATTCTTAGAATACTGTGTTTAGGGCTGGTGCCTGAAAAATGAGGTCACTGGCCAAGTTACACATTCAGAGATTAAATAGGTCTGTGAAGCCTCTTCCAGAAACAGTTTCTGGGCTGGTGGGTAGAGAAGGAACAGTGTCTGCAAGTAATAACACAAAACTTTTGGCATTCTCTTCCACCTCTGAGATGCTCTTAGAAGCTCTCTTTAAATAACAGATAGGAGGTTACCCTGGGGGTCCAGTGGTTGCTTGCCAATCAGGAGATGTGGGTTTGATTCCTGGTCTGGGAAGATCCCACGTGCCTTGGAACAACTGAGCTTGTGTGCCACAAATACTGAACCTGTGCTCTGGAGCCAGCGGACTGAAAATACTGAGTCCACGCGCTGTGACTATCGAAGCCCATGCACCCTAGAGCCCGTTCTGTGCAACAGGAGAGGCCGCTGCACTGAGAAGCCGGAGCACATCAGCTAGAGACTAGCTCTCTCTCTCCCCAACTAGAGAAAGTCCACGTGCAGCAACGAAGACCCAGCACAGTCAAAAATAAGCAACTTAATAACAGAAATTTCACCAATTATACATTAGATTTCAATTTTCTTTATCCTGCTCTAAGGTAAAGAATACAGAGTTTCATTATCCATTTTTGTAAAAAGGAGGTGTACAGTAGCAATAGCATCACACTCAATCTTATTATCTAGCAGAACATGAAAGTCATGGCCTATTTGAAGGCTCCAGTGAGCAAGCAAACAAGGGGGCGTGTCAAGGAGGGAAGATGGCAGATATCTGCATGCTACAGAAGGGGCTGCATACCATGGTATCAACGTTAATGTGTTCTTCAAAAAATCTCAAGACTCTTTCGTTAAGTGGTTAAAATCCAAATAACAATGTAATCTGTGCTTTTGCAAATTAGCCACAAACCATCTAGTTTCTCAGCGATTACTTGATGTTTTTTATCTACCTCTAAATGTTACTGACCTAAAAAAAAAATCTGATCAAAGGCTGTGGAAATTCTAACCCCTGCAGCAAGTATTAAATTGGTCCACTCTGTGTCCTATGCTGACAAATCGTTATACTCTAGAGCCTGACGACCCATGAGTGACTCAATTAGATGCACGGATGTGGCAGCAATGTTTTAAAGTTGTCTGCACTTGACTTCATTCCTTTAAAACAACAACCAACCCGCCCACCCCCTTAAAATCTTTCCCAACCTAATAAATAGAAATGTCTTTCCTTCTCCAGAGCAGACGTGAGGGTGACTGTTCCTTCTGGTGGTCACATAAAATGAGCAAAAGCACCTTTGTGTAATAAATCTTTCTTGTAACCAGCTTCCTCTCATGTTTTCCTTTATATTATGAAGATCTGTGCATTTACATGGATCTTCCTCCTTACCTGTCCCACTCTTTCCTCCACCTCAGTCCATAATAGGCACTGGTTCTCTAGAAGTTTATTGGTTGGGTTAAGAAGGACTTGATAGTGAGCAGTTTGATATCAGATGTCAAACCCAGCCCAACAAGAAGCCGTGGGAATCCCTGGCATCTCTTCTGCCATGGAACTGACTGTGTGAGGGAAAAATGGAAGTGTAATATTCTGAGAATATAACTTGGTATTTTTGGAAAATGTATTCTTTTATTGAGAAGATACCTCTTGGATATGTCTAAACATTACCTTTCACAAAAGATCATTTTTTTTTCAATGTTAAAGGAATGTCACACAATCCTGTTGTACGTACTATAGTACCCTGGTGGCTCAGATGGTAAAGCATCTGCCTGCAATACGGGAGACCTGGGTTCGATCCCTGGGTTGGGAAGATCTCCTGGAGAAGGAAATGGCAACCCACTCCAGTATTCCTGCCTGGAGAATCCCAGGGATGGAGGAGCCTAGTAGGCTACAGTCCATGGGGTCGCAGAGTCAGAAACAACTGAACAACTTCACTTCACTTCACACATTCCTGTTGTACATACTGTAGTACCAAGTAGTGTATGAGACACAATATAAATACTGATGCAAATTAGGTTTAAAAGGCATATATCCAGAGGAAAATAGGGTTCAAAGGATATATGCACCTTAATGTTCATTGCAGTACCACTAACAATAGCTAGGACATGGAAGCAATCTAAATGTCCATCAACAGGTGAACAGATAAAGAAGACATGATACATACAATATATTACTCAGCCATTAAAAGAATGAGATGGTGCCATTTGCAACAACATGGATGGACCCAGAGATTATCATACGAAGCGAAGTAAGTCAGACAAAGACAAATTTCATGTGATATTGCTTATATGGGGAATCTAAAAAAATGATACAAATGAACTTACTTACAAAACAGAAGCATACAGACTTAGATAAGGAATTTATGTTTACCAGGGGAAAGGGTGGTGGGGAGGGATAGCCTGAGAATTTGGGACTGACATGTATACACACAGCCATGTTTAAAACATAAAACCAACAAGGACCTACTATAAAAAAAATTAATGAAAAATAAAGAAAAAGACTTTTCTGTCTGGTAAGATATATGATGTTGTTATTTTTGTGCAGTGTTTTCAGTGACAAACAGAGAGAACTTGTTGTCTGGGGATAAGGCAGACTCTTCTTGTTTGCCCACTGTATTCTTATTAGAACAGTGTTCTGATGTGCGTGTGTGTTAGCACACGTGGCAAACTCCCAGCCTACAGAACCAGCCTGACATCTAGCTTCCTGGACAGCTTACAATGGAAACAGCTGACTGCAACTTGCCTCAGTAACAGAGGTCTAACTGTTCTTGCTTCAGTAACCACTGAGAGTGCGTTTGCTTGAACAAAAGTTAAACCATTTGCCTAATATTTATGGAATGCCTCCCTTGCACACAGTGAGACCTGAAACACTTGTTAGTACCCTGAACAATTTCTCCCCACTAAATAGTCTCTATAAAAAGTCTCCATGCCTGCCTTCCAGCACCATGTGACTGTCCAGAGGGGAGCTGAACTGCTCTGATGTCTCCTTGTGCAGGTTCCAAGTAATCTTGCTGTCTTCCCATCTACTTTCTTTAGACCCATACTTTGTTTGCACTGTCTATCTGGCACATGACCAATATTTAGGTTTGGATTTTGTCTCTTAGAAGGACACTTCTTTCCATGAGCTCAGGATCAGAGCAGAGACCCAAGCATCCCACTTGTTCAGTGGGGAAAGGTCAGACCTCTGAATGTATTGTAGACTCGACTATGTCACACACCCACAAATGTGAAGATGGGCTTCCTACAACTCTAAAAACTAATCCTGCAAATGAAACCTGTTACATCCCCAAAGCACAAGCTTTTCAGTTCTCTAAGGCTTGTGGAGGAACTGTGGGAAACACAGTGCCCATGATACTGAACAGGCAGGAGTCTCACTGAAACACAAAGACTTGCGGTGCAAGTGAGAAGGGAAGTGTTTTGCTCCTTATCGGCCCTGCTGGATCAGTTATCTCTTCAGTGGTGTCTCCCACTCAGGGTATATACAGAAAAAGCCACACCTGAGAAAGTAGAAGCTAAGTCATTTCTTCTAGCATTTCTGGCAATTAAGAAAGTTTAGCTTCGATACACAACAATTTCTTGATGTATAGCACAGGGTTCTATGGTCAATACTGTGTACTAAACCATAATAGACAAAAACATGAAGAAGAATATGTATGCTGCTGCTGCTGCTGCTAAGTCGCTTCAGTCGTGTCCGACTCTGTGCGACCCCACAGACGGCAGCCTACCAGGCTCCGCCGTCCCTGGGATTCTCCAGGCAAGAATACTGGAGAGGGTTGCCATTTCCTTCTCCAATGCATGAAAGTGAAAAGTGAAAGTGAAGTTGCTCAGTCGTGTCCGACTCTTTGTGACCCCATGGACTGCAGCCTACCAGGCTCCTCTATCCATGGGATTTTCCAGGCAAGAGTACTGGAGTGGGGTTTCCATCGCCTTCTCCGAGAATATGCATAGATATAACCAAATCACTTTGTTGTACTTCAATAAAATGTTTTAAAAAGTCAAGCCTGACTCTCTAGCATAAGTGTCCTGACACTTGTAAGCACAAACTCCACCTTATTTTGGAGGTTTCCCTGCTTCTTCTCTTTCTTTGCCTGCAGCAGACTCCACAAGTCCACAAGACCCCTATATCTTATGGCAAATATCTGACAATTCACTGGGAGTAGAACTGATGATCAACAATCTGGTGTGAGCATTAAAGAAAACAGATATGAGAAAAACACCCAGCATATAATTTGCACATAGTGAGTACTCAACAAATACTGCTGCTTGCTTTTTCTTTAGTTCCAGAGAGGATTTAAAGCAACTTATGAAAATAATCAGAGTCTAAAAATGATGTAATTGATGGCTCCAGGCCCTAGAGAAAAATACAGAGAACTTTCTCCTTGAAATTTTCTCTTATCTTACCATCAGCAACACCAGGTACTGCACATAAATAAGTCTTACAAGGCATTATTTATTTAAATAAATACATCTATTTCTAAAAGTATTTTAGAAGCACTGTGCATACTGTATAACCTCTCCATTGAGTCTGCCACTGTTCCAGGGATTTAGGCACTTTGAGACACTGACCGACACCATGGGTTAAGCTGAATCAATGAAAGTTACAAGACTGTCAAAAGGATGGGTGTGTCCAATCAGACAGCATATGCCTTGACACATAGAAGATACATATTGAGACAATGCAAGCAGCTTGATGGAAAACCAAACCTGAAGTAGGAAGCAAATCTTCCATGCATCTGAGCCAGGGAGACTACACTGGAGCTGGAAGTCAGTTTTTCCTTTGTACTGTATGTTATGTGAGGTGGCTATGTGATCTGGGGACACTGATGAAGAGTATGCTTCCCAGTTCCTTCCCACCTCCCAGTATATGCAGACATGGAAGTTTTTGGAAGGAGGTTGTCACTACCTAGTCAGTTCTCTGAAACAGGAAGACTTGGTGGTGAGAAGAACGCTGTTTTTTTTTTTTTTTTTAATGTAGATTAAAAAAAATCTTTATTGAATTTGTTACAATATTGTTTTACAATACTGATTCTGTTTTATGTTTTGGTTTTTTGGCAACGTGGCATATGGGATCTTAGCTCCCTGACCAGGGATTGAACTCACACCCCCTGTGTTGGAAGGCAATGACTTAACCACTGGACCACCTGGGATATCCCAAGGGGACTTTCAGATTCACATCCATTTATGCCACAGCGGCTTCCATTTCTTGGGTAAAACAGACTTAAGACTGAATGATAATGAAAAAACTCAAGTATCCTATTTTCCACTTTACTTCCTGGACTGGGTATCTGGAAATGGCTTCATATCAACTAAGTTTCCACTGAAGATCTAATTTTGCATTTATAGGTAAAACTGTGGTGTATGTTGTCCCAGTACAGGTTGGTCAACACTAGAGTTCCTGAAAGGGGCCTTTGAATATGATGTGGCATCAACTCTATTTAGTTATGAGTAGAGAGAACCACTGCAGCAGCTTCCTTCACCACCAGATTGAGACATTACCAATGAACAAATGATTTGGGAAAATCAGAATGAGGATAGTTGGGGTTCTCCTTACTGTGAAATCAAAACACCCCACAAGCACTTCTTCTTTTATTCCTGAACACAGACTCCATTCTAATTACTTTACTAGCAAGAGCTGAACAGTATGCGATTCACTGTGAAATGAATATCCCACCATAAAAGCCCAGCATATTCATCTTTAAAAAATTTAGTATCTTAATGTGATTCATGACTTAGTCACCTTTTGTACCACTTTCTGTTTGATTATAATTTTATCTATTAATCATGTTAATCCAATAGACTCTGCCTTAATCAAATGTGAGTCAATTACCCAGTTCTTCAAATTATATTTTTTAATGAAAGACATTTTTTAAAATTGAATGCCAATTAGGGCCAAGCCAAACTTGTTCATAAAGTTTGGGTTATCACAGAACAGTATGAGCCCTTGACTATACCTGTATTTTCAGCTCTTTCTGATGAGGGCGTGCTGTGTGCTTTCAGACACAGCCATTAACCTCTCTGTAATTTCTGTTTTTCCACCTGTGAAATGAGGATAATGATATTCTGGCTTGGGAAATGATTTTATGAATCTTAGTTGAAAAATGAAACCAGAATACCATTTTAAAAAATGCTTTTTGTAATTTCACTCTTAATTTCTTACCATAAGTGGTTTTGTTTTTCCTTAGCACTGAACTGTTTTTTGACATCATTAGAGAACTATATATATAAATCCACCGAGAGGGAAGTGACTCAGAAGGGTTCCTCTGGAACAGTCTTAACTGTGGATAGTGATGGACAGAATGACAAGGATGTTTTATCTATAGGCCTCCAGAAATAAAGTCCAAGTGGACTTCTGGAGCTCTGTGTTGGGAAAAGTTGTAAGGCTTCCTCCTACAGCTCTATTCAGCAGAATAGAGCTCCCTGCTCCCATTCAGGAATGGGTAGTGGTGGTGTAAGAGCAGACAGAATTAGCTGACAGTGGGAGGGGCTCCATGGATGGGCCTCTGGTGGTGGGGGTGGTGCTTATGCTGCACTGATACTGTGTAGAAAGTAGCATTTGTACATTTCTCTAGAATGGGAGTTGCTGCTAATTCGATTTAGTCGTGTCCAACTCTGTGCGACCCCATAGACGGCAGCCCACCAGACTTCCCCGTCCCTGGGATTTTCCAGGCAAGAACACTGGAGTGGGTTGCCATTTCCTTCTCCAATACATGAAAGTGAAAAGTCAAAGTGAAGGCAATGGCACCCCACTCCAGTACTCTTGCCTGGAAAATCCCACGGACGAGGGACCTGGTGGGCTGCAGTCCATGGGGTCGCTAGGAGTCAGACACGACTGAGAATGGGAGTGCATAGCTATTATTTTAATTTTCAGTAAGATTCTACAAACCAGTCTATCCTAAAGGAAATCAACTCTGAATATTCACCAGAGTTGATTCACTGTTGCTGAAACTTCAATACTTTGGCCACCTAATGCAAAGAGCCAGCTCATTGGAAATGACCCTGATCCTGGGAAAGATTAAAGGCAAAAGAAGGGGGAGGGAGAGGATGAGATGGTTAAATAGCATCACTGACTCAGTGGACATGAATTTGAGCAAACTCTGGGAGATAGTGGAGGACAGAGGAACCTTGCATGCTACAGTCCATGGGGTTGCAAGAGAGACCTAATTTAGTGACAGAACAACAATCAGATTGTACAAACTAATGTTTCAGGATCAAATGGATGATGAGGTCTGGGGCCCAAACCTTGGGCTGGAACTGAGGCCAGAGGATCACCTTCACCTGTTCAATGGGAAAGGAGAGAGATCTCATCGCAGACAAGTGTTTCTGCTTCTGTCCTGCAAAGCTGGTTGCCTGCCATTACACCGTCTGAAATTGGGGATCTGGGTTTCTCAGGAAGAGGGCTCTTTCACAGTTGTTGAAGTTAAGGAGGCAATGATAGTTATTTCATTCCCTTTTTTTTCTGCTCCAAGTGCCTACTCCTCTGGTATTTAGCTCTGTTGTTGAGTTGAAATCACATTAGTGTATTACAGGCTAAGCCAGCTGCGTACATTCTGTGAAGAAATGACAAGTGAGCTTCTGGTGGTGTAAAGCTCTCCTATGGCAGGTGGCAGCATGGCTCATTCGTGCTTCCTGATGGACAGCTAGGGACCTGTTGTCAGTTTCCAGATGCTCTATCACTATGGTTCCAAGAAAAATCATTTGTGCTAATTATCACCAAGGAGGAGTGACCTGTGCAGAGAGCTTCTGTTCCATAAAGTGGGCTGGGCAGTTAGCTAGATAAACTGAGATGTTCCAGCCCTTCTGCTAATAAGCTCCTGTGGCCATTCCACCTAGATCAAAGCCTTACATTTCCAAGGGGCTCAAGGCCATGGCAAATAGATGGGGAAAAAGTGGAAATAGTGACAGATTTTTCTTGGGCTCCAAAATCAGTGCAGATGGTGACTGCAGCCATGAAATTAAAAGATGCTTTGCTCCTTGGAAGAAAAGCTATGAAAAACCTAGACAGCATATTAAAAAACGGAGACATCACTTTGCTCACAAAGGTCCCTATAGTCAAAGCTATGGTTTTTCCAGTAGTCATGTAAGGATGTAAGAGCTGGACCATAAAGAAACTGAGCAATGAAGAACTGATGCTTTTGAACTATGGTGCTGGAAAAGATGCTTGAGAGTCCCTTGGACAGCAAGGAGATCAAACCAATTAGCCCTAAAGGAAATCAGTCCTGAATTAGAAGGACTGATGCTGAACTGAAGCTTGAATACTTTGGCTACCTGATGTGTTGAGCCAACTCATTGGAAAAGACCCTAATGCTGGGAAAGATTGAGGGCAAGAGGAGAAGGGGCAAAGGAGGATGAGTTAGTTGGATGGCATCAACAACCCAATGGACATAAACTTGAGCAAACTCCGGGAGATAGTCAAGGACAGGGAAGCCTGGTGTGCTGCAGCACATGAGGTTGCAGAGTGGGACAGAGTTGAGTGACTGAACAAGACCAGTTGGAACCAAGACTTCACAGGAGTCACTGTTTCTGAGTTGTAAATCAGTGTTAAATGTGAGTGGGCAGAGCTTTTATTCGCATGTGATTAGAATGAAGACCTTTTGCATTCCAATGTGTGCGTGTCATCTGAGAATCTCACTCTTTTCACTGAGGGCCAGATGTCAATGGCTGATACAGGGGTGCAGGGTGATTCACACCCAAGGGGCAGCATAAAACTCCACAGCGCCCCCTGGGAAGCCCTTGGCAAGTACCCAGTTCAGTTCAGTCACTCAGTCGTGTCCGAATCTTTGAGACCCCATGCATCCCAGCACGCCAGGCCTCCCTGTCCATCACCAACTCCAAGAGTTCACTCAGACTCACGTCCATCGAGTCCGTGATGCCATCCAGCCATCTCATCCTCGGTCGTCCCCTTCTCCTCCTGCCCCCAATCCCTCCCAGCATCAGAGTCTTTTCCAATGAGTCAACTCTTCGCATGAGGTGGCCAAAGTACTGGAGTTTCAGCTTTAGCATCATTCCTTCCAAAGAACACCCAGGGCTGATCTCCTTCAGAATGGACTGGGTGGATCTCCTTGTAGTCCAAGGGACTCTCAAGAGTCTTCTCCAACACCACAGTTCAAAAGCATCAATTCTTCAGCGCTCTGCCTTCTTCACAGTCCAACTCTCACATCCATACATGACCACTGGAAAAACCATAGCCTTGACTAGACGGACCTTAGTCGGCAAAGTAACGTCTCTGCTTTTGAATATACCATCTAGGTTGCTCATAACTTTTCTTCCAAGGAGTAAGCGTCCTTTAATTTCATGGCTGCAATCACCAACTGCAGTGATTTTGGAGCCCCCAAAAATAAAGTCTGACACTTTTTTCACTGTTTCCCCATCTATTTCTCATGAAGTGATGGGACCGGATGCCATGATCTTCGTTTTCTGAATGTTGAGCTTTAAGCCAACTTTTTCAGTCTCCTCTTTCACCTTCACCAAGAGGCTTTTTAGTTCCTCTTCACTTTCTGCCATATCTGAGTTGGACTGTGAAGAAAGCTGAGCGCCGAAGAATTGATGCTTTTGAATTGTGGTGTTGGAAAAGACTCTTGAGGGTCCCTTGGACTGCAACCAGTCAATCTGCAACCAGATCCAACCAGTCGATCCTAAAGGAGGTCAGTCCTGGGTGTTCATTGGAAGGACTGATGTTGAAGCTGAAACTCCAATACTTTGGCCACCTGATGTGAAGAGCTGACTCATTTGAAAAGACCCTGATGCTGGGAAAGATTGAAGGCAGGAGGAGAAGGGGACGACAGAGGGTGAGATGGTTGGATGGCATCACCAACTCCATGGACATGGGTTTGGGTGGACTCCGGGAGTTGGCAATGGACAGGGAGGCCTGGCCTGCCTGCAGTTCATGGGGCTGCAAACAGTCAGACACAACTAAGTGACTGAACTGAACTGATTTTTTTATCTTTTAGATAAGTGTTAATAGAAAATAAATTATAAAAACATCTTTAATGTATAAGTGATTTTTCTGAAATAAAGGCAAAGAAGATAATTTTTATGAAATAAGTATATAATGACTTAAGAATTATATAAGTCCCTATTTCTCAGCCAAATCTCACTAAACTATCTAAAGGATACCCAGATTTGTACAATAATAATTTAATTTCAATTGTTTCTACCATTTGTTTATCAGTTATATGACTTTGAGTCATATAAAAGTCACAGTTTTACACATAATTCTCTGCTTGGTTGCATTAAGGTATAGTTCTCAAAGTAGGGAAGTGGAACAGATTTTGTGTACCAGGTTAATTTATAAATTTAAGCATTTAGAGATAAATACGGAGACATCTCATTTTTATTCCTACTTCAGCCACCATACTTGTTAGGGACAGACTTGCCTAAATTTTCAAGGGGGCTGAACTGTCCAGGCTTGGTGGCCTCTCCTGGATCAAACGTGAACTTATATGAGATATTTTTAAATGTCATTACAAGAATTGTGGAAGTTATACATGTCAAATTTTCACTAGGATGCAGGAAAAGTGGTATTTTATATTAATACATTTAAGTTGCTTACAATAGAAAAGGATAAATGATACAAATTCACGAAGGTATCCAACTAAAAAGTTTTACAAAGTAGAAAAGAATAAACCAAAAAATAGAGAAGATAAAGGTCAAGATAGTANATGGAAAAAAAAATACAAAAGATAGACTAAGAGAGCCCAAAGTTACTTCTTTTAAAAGACTAATTAAACAGAGAAAATTTTGGTAACAGTGATTAAGAAAATAAAATAGAAATTACCAATATAAAGAAGAAAGGAGAAATAATTATACATGCATTTCAACTCCTAGAATATAATTAAGAAATATGATGAATAATAATCCAATCCCAAAGAAGGGCAATGCAAAGAATGTTCAAACTAATGCACAATTGTGCTTATTTTACATGCTAGCAAGGTAATGCTAAAAATCCTTCAAGCTAGGCTTCAGCAGTATGTGAACTGAGAACCTCCAGATGTAAAAGGTGGATTTAGAAAAGACAGAGGAACCAAAGATCAAATTGCCAACATCTGTTGGATCGTATAAAAAGCAAGAGAATTCCAGAAAAAATCTACTTCTGCTTCATTGACTATGCTAAAGCTTTTGACTTTGTGGATTACAACAAACTGGAAACTTCAAGAGATGGGCATACCAGATGACTTTACCTGCCTCCCAGGAAACCTGTATGCAGGTCAAGAAGAAATAGTTAGAACTGAACATGGAACAACAGACGTTCAAAATTGGGAAAGGAGTACATTAAGGCTGTATATTGTCACCCTGCTTAATTAACTTATATGCAGAGTACATCATGCAAAATGCTGGGCTGGATGAAGCACAAGCTAGAATCAAGACTGCTGGGAGAAATATAAGTAAACTCAGATATACAGATGACACCACCATTATGGCAGAAAGCAAAGAGGAACTAAAGAGCCTCTTGATGAAAGTGAAAGACAAGCAAAAAAGCTGGCTAAAAACTCAAGATTCAGAATACTAAGATCATAGCATCTGGTCCCATCACTTCATGGCAAATAGAAGGGGGAAAAAAAGGAAAAAGTGACAGACTTTATCTTTTTGGGCTCCAAAATCACCGCAGATGGGGACTGCAGCCATGAAATTAAAAGATGCTTGCTCCTTGGAAGAAAAGCTATGACAAACCTAGACAGCATATTAAAAAGCAGAGACATCACTTTGCCAACAAATGTCTGTACAGTCAAAGGTATGGCTTTTCCAGTAGTCATGTATGGATGTGAGAGTTGGACCATAAAGAAGGCAGAGCACTGAAGAATTGATGCTTTTGAACTGTGGTGCTGGACAAGAGTTTTCAGAGTCCCTTGGACAGCAAGGAGATCAAACCAGTGAATCCTAAAGGAAATCAGTCCTGAATATTCATTGGAAGGACTGATGCTGAAGCTCCAATACTTTGGCTACCTGATGTGAAGAGCCAACTTATTGGAAAAGACCCTAATGCTGGGAAAGACTGAGGGCTAGGGGAGAGGTGGGCAATAAAGGGTGAGATGGTTGGATGGGATCACTGACTCAATGGACATGAGTCTGAGCAAACTCTGGGAGGCAGTGAAGGACAGGGAAGCTTGTATGCTGCAGTCCATGGGGTTGCAAAGAGTTGGACATGACTGAGCAACTGAACAACAACAAATTAATAATTTCACACCAACTGATTTAAACAATTAGATGTAGTGGATAAATTCCTGGAAAAAAATAACTTAGCAAAACTGACTCAGTATGAAATAGAAAGCTTGAAGTGTCCCATAATTGTAAAAGAAATCAGAACGTTAGTTAATAATGTCCCTATAAAGAAAACACCAACTGAGTTCTACTAGACCAACCCAACACTGAACCAACTTCTCTAGAAAATACAGGAAGAGGAAACACTTCTCAACTAATTTTGTAAAGCTTATATAACTTTAAACAAGACAGGACAGATTGAGAATGGAAGATTTCAGAAATTTTACAGAATTTCCCGTCCAGACTTTTTTTTTCTTTTCAAGAGACGTGATATACAGTTGATGTTTGAACAACACAGATTTGAACTGTACAAGTCCACTTGTACTTGGGTTTTTTTCAGTAGTAAATACTACAGTTCTAATGGGTTGAAGTTGGTTGAATCTAAGGAAATGAAGGAAACTCGAACATGGAGGGATGACTAGAAATGATACTCAGGTGTGTGACGTAGAAGAGCACCAGCACCCCAGTCCTAGAACCGTTCAAGCATCAACCGTATATTCAAGAAGATATTTTGGAAACTCTGTGAAAGTGAAGTCGCTCAGTTGTGTCCAGCTCTTTGCGACCCCATGGACACCAGGCTCCTCTGCCCATGGGGTTTTCTAGGCAAGAGTACGGGAGTGGGTTGCCATTTCCTTCTCCAGGAAATCTTCCCAACCCAGGGATCGAACCCAGGTCTCCTGCATTGTAGACAGATGCTTTACTGTCTGAGCCACCAGGGAAGTCTGTGTTCAATTAAAAATGTTTAACTAGAGATCTATCCAGAATTTATTTATATATGTGATGTGAGATGAACATACATACACTTTTCAAACAGCTAAAGCACAGTTCTCAGTATAGATAATCTTTTCATTTAGTAAAAGTGAAGATTTTTATTACCAGGGGTTTTCATAACTCGGAACTTCAATTGATGCTGATTCAGATTACTTTACTTTAGGTGTACCCCCAGTAAACACTGATAAAAACAGCTCTTGATGTTGCTACTTAAAAAAAAGAGAGAGAGGGAGGCAGACTATTATTCAAGTTAAATTTACTTTAAAAATTAGCCCACTTTATTTGAAGAGCTTGTGTCAATAACTTATCTCCACCTATCTTTTTAATTACCACAGTGACAGTTTAATTACCATGAACAATTAAAACAGTTAGTATTATTTTGAGTTTTTTATGTTACAGTAGATTATTTCACATTAAATGTTAAATACCTATCACTTTTCATTTCCTGTTAATAAATTCTCACATTCATCAACCTCAAATACTATAATATTTTTTAAGACACACACACAGAGGGAAAGAGAACAGGGGTGGAGAGGTTCGGGGAGAGAGCCCAAGTAAACTGTTTGAGGCCTCTGCAGAAAAATTATTCGGGCAGCTGCTTCTTATTGGCTTGGGGTTCTGACTGATGACAGACAACATAATAAATAATCTATTTACTAACTCCTAACAGCTAAATAATGCCTCTATTTTTCACCATAACTGAATTGCCAATACTGTATTGACAAAGTGTCATAAGGCTGGAGTTAAACTGACCTCATGTCACCATTTTTCTTTCTATAGCATCAATGAAGACCCTGGAAAAGACCCCCTATTACTCTGATTAATGGAAGGCACTAAAGCTTACCAGTGAACTTGGTTGCATTTATTTATTTACACGTAATTCACTGGTAAAGGGTGGATGGATGGGACTCATTGGGTAATGGAAAACACAGTAATTTTTTTTCTTCTCTCCCACACTGTCTACATACATGACTGCTTTGCATAATGCAGGTTGCTTCTGGGTGCAAGCAGATTCCATTCCCCATTCCACAGAGCTGGCGCAGGGTGTGTACGGCACAGAAATGGAATCTTCTCAGGGTTGAGAGCAGCCACACTCCACAAATATTTGTCCATTTGGCTTGGCGATCCCAGAACCCAGAAAGTAGATGGTGGCTGGGAGTAATTACCTATGATTCTAAAGAAAGTAATCCCTTATGTTCTCTTTCTGACTATGCCTCCAAAATTAACTGTTTGATACCAGTTAACAATGTATTTAGGCATTTTGTAATAAACTACAATGGAAAAGGATCTGAAAACAAAATACACACACACACACATATATATCAGAATCACTTTGCTGTACAGAAGAAACACAACATTGTAAATCAACTGTATTTAAATTTAAAAAGTGTTTAGCCTGTGTCTACACAGTTGTAAGGTGATCTCCTAACCTTCTCCTCCACTGATCTCCTTTACTCCAGGTCTTGCCAGGTATGATGGCTTTGAAGTCATCTCCGATTCTCTAATATAATCCTCCTCTGGGTTCCTGGAGCAGAAGGGCTTTCCAAAACTAGCTCTGACCATGACCTACTCTCATTTAAAGACTCTTTTGAGGCACCAATAACTTAAAGATAAAGCCTAAACTTGGCATTTTTAATGCTTTGACTTGTATAACTTTTCCTCTTGACAAACTCTGCCCCCACCCCCCACCGCAGGAAGCATTTTCTTCATCCTTTCTTTTCTTTGGCTGCACCACGCAGGGCATGCAGGATCTTAGTTCACCAACCAGGGACTGAACCTATGACCCTGCATTGGGAAAATGGAGTCTTAACCACTGGACCACCTAGTAAGTCCAACAAACTATTTTTAAGCAGGTATCATATTCCTCGTGGAGCTGTCCCATTTCCCAGCATGAGTTAGACACCACTTGCTTTGTGTCATGATCACTGGGGACCGAAGGCTGCTGTAGCTGTCAGCACACCGTGGGGTCCCCACTCATGTGTCTGTCTGCTTCCTCTAATCTTCACAGTTCTGATTCTTCCCAGAAACCCCTGGTATTTTGGTCCCCAATTCAGTTCTGTCTTATTTCTCCGGTTTGTATTTTCAAAGTCTTTTCTCGCAATTAGATCATGAACTCATAGAATTTCTATTATATTTTTTGCCTACCAGGTTCTTGGGCTCAGAATAGTTGTTTATGAGTCTGAAATGGAGTAAAACTTAGACGAGAAGAAATCTAACTCTAAAATGTGTATGTGTGTGTGTGTGTGTGTATGAGAAATTCCTATTTACCAATGTGTGGTCCTTAGAAATGTACATTATTGTCTGCAGATTGTACTGCAGCAGAAAAACAATTCATAAGAATGACAAGCTCTTTGAAGCACTGGGGAATAACCCCTTATCAAAGTGGCTCAATTATATTTCTTGCTACTGACTAAGATTAATCTAAACCTTTGTATGACCAAAAATTTGTTTGCTAGGATAGGATTTTATAGCTTTATCACTATAAATTTATATCCATATAAAAATTGTCAATGTATATAATTAACTGCCAAAATATTCCCTGGGGTTAACTGTCAACTGAATTAACCAAGCAATACAGTTAGGTTTTAATTAGCCATTTTAGGGCCTGGAGAATTAGGTACAGAGAGCAGAGAGATAATTTCATATAAAAAAGCCTCTTCTCAACTTTTAATTTCACATGAAATTATTGATACATAAACACCTACTTTCCAGTGAAATCTTCCCTTCCTCCCTCCTTTCCTTTCTTTTTTGTAGTTTTTCAACTCATATTTTAATAGTAAAAAGAATGTAGTAGGCAAGAATGTTTGTCACAGGGAGATTGCCAACTATTCCAAAGTCTGGAATTTATTTAGAAAATCGACCCTTTACAAGGTTTCAAAATTATTTTTTAAAATATTCTTAGGAAAAATCTCATGGCTATCTGGGATTAAAAGCAATCTTGGGACTTGCCTAGTGGTCTAGTGGTTAAGACTGTGTTCCAATGCAGGGGATGTGGGTTTGATCCCTGGTCAGGGGGCTAAGATTCCACATGCCTCGTGGACAAAAAAACCAAAACATAAACTATATCATAACAAATTCAATAAAGACTTCTAAAATGGTCCATATTAAAAAAAAAAATCTTATGACTTCCCTGGTGGCTCAGTGGTAAAGAATCTGCTTGCCAATGCAGGAGACATGAGTCTGATCCCTGATCCAGGAAGATCCCATATGCCGAGGGGCAACTAAGCCCACGCGCCACAGCTACTGAGCCTGTGCTTAAGCCCCAGAGCTGCAGCTACTGAAGCCCTCATTCCTGAGAGCCTGTGCTCTCCAACAAGAGAAGCCCGCCACAGTGAGATGCCCACGCACAGCAACTAGAGGAGCCCCACGCTCCACAACTAGAGAAAAGCTTGCATAGCAACAAAACCCAGCACAGAAATAAATGAATAAATAAAACTATTTTTTAAGATAGTAAACTAAAAAAAAATGTTTAATAAAGAAATCTTAAACAATTACTCATTCATAAATTTGTGAAAGAATTGGCAGTGCTTGTTAAATAATGCCTAACTGCCTAACTAAAATGCTATTTACACATCTTTTGAAATCTTTGAGCATGGCTAATCTATTCACAACTGTCTTGTGCTTTACCCTAACGCACACGCTTGGACTGTACTAATGAATCAATAAGATACTACACACTTGGCTGTGCCTAGGATACATTTATAAGTGATAGAAGTTTCAATTATTTGATTGCACAGCATCTGGCACAGAGCATCAGAATAAATTATGGAAGAGGCAGTTTATTTAAAAAGAATGAAGCTATTCTGACACTTTAAGTGATGGTTATTTGATGTACTCTCAAATAGTAATTGACTTGATACCAAGCCACTGGCCATCTGAACACTGAATCAGTTGAAAATAAAATGTGTAAGATGACAAAGAATACTAGACCATTTTCCAGTTCTCATTTCAAAATTCAATTCCGTTACCTGCCTCGAACATATACATTGATAAATAAACTGAAGAATGAATATTTTAAATAGCTCTCTTTTTGTGTGCTATGGAGCCAAAGAGATTTTGAAAATATTATCTCAAGTATTTGAAAAAACTGACATTTCTGTCTGCTTTCATTCCATTAAAAATATATTCAAGACTTCTGTGGTTTGATTAGGAGAAGTTTTGTAACTAGGCAGTTCTTAAACTAGAGGACTTGCTTTTGCATGAGTTCATATCCCACCAAGGATTATTATTCTTCTCTAAATTTTAGGTAGTAGCTGAGGACTTCAGGGACCAGGGTTTGACTTTCGTCTATGTGGTCTTAAATAAGTCACAATCTCTCTGGGCTTCATGTTCCATATTTATAAAAAGGATATAATATCCCTATCAATGGGGGCATTTGGAGGATAAAATACAGTAACGTGAAAGTGCTTCACAAAATATTGTACTGTCCAATTGCAAAAACCAGGAAAATTATATTATTATTGTGTTTCTACCAGATATTATTCCTCAAACCATTTTTCTTCTCAGTGACACTGCTAACATATGTGATATCTATCTAGGCTTATTAGAAGAGGGAGATGTTATTCTCTCTGGGCCAACAGCTTTAGGTATTTACCTTTATAATAGCATTTAATACACATGATTTTCTTAACTTCAGTACTCTCTAAACTTTTTGATCAGTTATAAATGAAAATTTGGGGGGAGCATTCAACCTAATATATTTATAGGTACAGTATGTTGATATAAATTCTATACATATTGAATATATTGTAGAGATGCTAAAACATATCCAAACAATAGTAATTTTAAAAAGACTGAGGGACTTGGGGTTTGTATACAGTGCCATAAATCCAGCACTTCTTTCTTCTCTTCCTGGAAACTATTCAAAGGCAAGGAGGAAAATGAGAAAGAAAAGACAAACTCCACTCCTGACAAAACCAAGAAATAGCCAGAACCTTAAACTATAAGTGAAAGTATTGCCCAAGGTAGTAGAGATTATTTTGTAATACATGGGGAGAGAGGACCTGCAACGCAGATCCTGGGAAAAGACAGAATACACCTTTCAAAGATGAAGGTTTACCCTAATGTGGAAAACTGAAAACCTTGTAGGAAACCGTAGAAGCAGGGTGCATAGGCTGGCAGTAGGAGCACCCTTGTACATAGTTTCATTTAAAGACGGAAAAGAAATGAGGCCAGAAGAAAAAAACATAGAGGTAAGTCATATTTGTAGGAAGTAGTCTGTCTCTGTCAGAGGGGGAGAAAAGTAACCTTGCCTTAGAAAACCCTCATAGCTGCTAAATTCCATTGACTTAAGAAAAACAAACATATACACAACACTCTGCAACGTAAGAAAAGTTCCAGTTTGCCTTAGTGTGAACTTTTGCAAATATCTCATCAGGGAAAAACTCATATTGCAAAGTTGAAAGATAAAAACAAAAAACAATCAGAAGATCAACAGAGACACAGGAAAAAAATAAGTAGCAGACAAGCACTAAGAAAATATTGCCCCAAGGTAGATGAAATTTATGAGTAAACTTTCTGTCCCAAATTAAAAAACCTTGATGAAGCAACTGACTAGATGACAGAAGAGCACAAATTAGAAATGTAAGAACTCCAGAAAGACATCGTGAGGCAACAGAGGGAGAAGTGATATGTGATCTGGCAGAGCTTAGGAAAAACACGGAAGGGAAAAATAGAATCATTACAGGAATTAAAGTGAAATTGGAAAAAGCACCAGAGAGACTCACCGCTGCTAAAAACACAGCAGGGAACATAGCAGATACAAATGGGAGGTGGGGGTGGAGGATGGAATGGGGGAATACAAATGAAAACCAACCGAAAAAGAATTTAAAGGATAAAAAAGAAAGATGGGAGGTAGAGGATAGGCAAAAGAGATCAAATAGGTGCATACCTGGGGTTGCTAAAGAAGAAAATACTAAATCCTAGTAGCTCAGCTGGTAAAAAATCTGCCCACAATGCAGGAGACCCCAGTTCAATTCCTGAGTCAGGAAGATCCGCTGGAGAAGGGATAGGCTACCCACTCCAGCGTTCTTGGGCTTCCCTGGTAGCTCAGCTGGTAAAGAATCCACCTGCAATGCGGGAGACCTGGGTTTGATCCCTGGGTTGGGAAGATCCCCTGGAGAAGGGAACAGATACCACTCCAGCATTCCGGCCTGGAGAATTCCATGGACTGTATAGTTCATGGGGTTGCAAAGAGTTGGACACAACTGAATGACTTTCACTTTCAACCAAATATTTAAAGATATAATTCAAGAAAACTGCTCTGAAGTCAAAGAAAACTTGTATCTACATAAGGACAAATCACATTCCAGGAAAACAGAATCAGAAGAGCTAACATTGAGATATATCCTAGTAAAGTTATTGGACTTCAGGACAACACCATGACAACAACATTCTTTTGGCAACAAGGTGGAGTAATTCACAAAACAAAAAGGGTGTGCTGGCCTCAGAATTCTCCACAGCAGCAATCCATGGAGAAGCGAGAGGACTGACACCTACAATATCATCAGGGAGAGAATTTTAGCCTAAAGAGGTTATTGGGTATAAGGGCAACAGGCAAATACTTCTGAAGATGCAAGACCACAGAGAATATTGTTCTCAAAGCCTTTCTTGGGGAACAGCCTAGAGTACTAACTCTCAGTATCTTAATCAAGACAAGACAGTAAGGGGACCAACATGAGAACTTAGTGTATTAGCACTGTGTGTTTGTGTGTTCCAAGTCACTTCAGTCATGTCCAACTCTTTGCAACCCTATGGACTATAGCTTGCCAGGCTCCTCTGTCCATGGGATTCTCCAGGCTATCATGCCCTCCTCCAGGGAATCTCACTGACCCAGGGATCAAAACCATGTCTCTTATATCTCCTGTACTGGCAGGAGAATTCTTTACCGCTAACACCACTTGGGAAGCCCATAAGACTAAATAAATATGCAGTTTGGATTATAGAGCAGAAAGTAAATATTATATAGTGCCCTAAAAATGCAGACATGATGGGACTGCCTGGTCATTCAGTGGTTAAGAATCCACCTTGCAATGCCGGGGATGTGGGTTTGATCCCTGGTCAGGGAACTAAGATCCCAAGCACTGTGGGGCAACTAAGCCCATGCACCACAACTACTGAGCCCCTGGTCCAGAGCTTGCATGCACAACTGGAAAGCCTCTGCCACAGCTACTGAGCCTGTGCATAACAACGAAAGACACTGCACGATTCAACAAAGATCCCGCATGCCGTGATGAGGACCCAAGGCAGACAAATAAATACATGTTTTAAAGTGCAGACATGATACAAGAATATAAGTTGGGAGATAAGAGTGAAAGCAGTGGAAAGTAAAGGCAAAGCAAATTCATAAGAAAAATTTGCAATGTGGTTTCCTCATCTTTAAACAGCTACTGATTAAAGAATACCATCTTAATATTGACAAATAAATTAATATAGGTAAGCATATATATCTAACAGTTGAAAATGCTAAGAAAGATAAAATAATCCCCAAAAATTGCAAGGTGGAAAAGAGAATAAAGAAGAAAAAGAAATATGTAGAATTCTTTATGTTCTGAAAAAGTAATGCATATTGCCTGAAGAAACTGAGGATTCACTATCATAAAAACTTACAGTGTCAGGGTAATCACCGTATAAA
The DNA here is from genome assembly GCA_006410935.1 of Redunca redunca. Classification (NCBI taxonomy): domain Eukaryota; kingdom Metazoa; phylum Chordata; class Mammalia; order Artiodactyla; family Bovidae; genus Redunca; species Redunca redunca. The sequence continues at coordinate 632,686 of SJYQ01002620.1, read as the reverse complement.
ACCTAAAACTTTCTATTTACGTGAAAAAAATGCACAAATAGATAAAGCAATAGAATACATGTTAGAAAATGCTCACAAAACTATAAAATGCAAAACACAACACAAAATAATCTTACAGAAATAAGACAAAACTGATCTGTCAGACCAGTAAATATAAATGAACTCACCTCATCTGCTAAAAGAAAATAACTTTTGGAATGACTCTTAAAGCAAATCTGAGCTACACATTATACATGAGAGATACTTCTTAAGTAAAGTGGTTCAGAAAGGTTGAAAACAAAAGAATGAGTAAAATAGACCAGACAAATACAAAAACAGAAAGGAAACAAGTTAGTCATCTTGTTTGATGTCAGACAAGGCAGAATACAGGACAAAGATCATTAAATGAGTCAAAAGTGGGTTTCTTATTTTGTTGAAAAGTGCAATTAACAGCGGTGATGGAAATACTGAAAGACATAGCAAGGATGAAGCTTCCTTGAAGTGGATCCCCCAGACCAAATCAAGCTTTCGGATGACTGAGACCTGAGCTAATAGTTTGACTGCAATCTCAGAGATCCTAAGACAGAATCACCCAGCTAAGCTGCACCTGGATTCCTGACCCTTAAAAATCATGTGAGATTTTTGAAAAGTTATTGTTATTTAAAGTCACTAAGTTTTGGGGAAGGGAATGGCAACCCACTCCAGTATTCTTGCCTGGAGAATCCCATGGACAGAGAAGCCTGTCAGGCAACAGTCCATGGGGTTGCAAAGAGTCAGACATGACTGAGTGACTATCACTCACAAGTTTTGGACTGATTTCTTACATAGCAACCAATAACTAATAAAAAAGACAGTAAAGAATGAACATAAAAGTGAAAGAAATTATCACAGAAAAATTAACTAGAAAACAGAAAGTAGTATACCTACATAAATTCAAAAGTTAATTTATTTGAAGGAAAAACTTAAACTAGATAAACTATTACCTACACTAATTCAGACAAAAGAGAAAGAGCAGAAATTCACAAGAAATGATAAAGTTGAAATAACTACAGATACCATGGAAATGAAGAGAATAATATGAGCCTACATTGCTCAATTCTATGAAAATAAATCTGAAAGTTCAAATGAAATGAATAATTTTTTTAGGAAAATATAATTTACCAAAATAAATTCAAAAGAGAAAATCTAAACAGCCAATTATCAGTGAGAACATAGAGAAAGTTGTCAAAATGTTATCCCTCCCATGAAACATCAGGTTCAGGTGGTGTCACAAGCGAGTTTCGCAAAATCTCCTAGAAACACACACTTTCATTGCTATTTAAATTACAGATTTAAAATTCGAGGTATCAGAAAAGAAGCAAAGTGTCCAAATTATTTCATGAAGACAAAACTAACAAAGATTAGTCACAGAAAGGAAACTACAAATGAATCTCACAAATATGAACATCAATGTAAAAATTCTAATCTTAGCAAACATAATCCAATACTATATTTAAAGAAAGTTACAGGGCTTCCCTGGTGGTCCAATAGTTAAGGATTTGCCTGCCAATTCAGGAGACACAGGAATATCCCACATGCTGCGGGGCAGCTAAGCCTGTGTGCCACCCCTCCTGAAGGGCCCTAGAGCCCACGCTCTGCAACAAGAGAAGCCCCTGCAATGAGGAGCCCACACACTGCAACCAGAGTAGCCCCTGCTCGCTGCACCTGGAGAAAACCTGTGTGCGGCAATCAAGACCCACTGTAGCCAAATTTTTTTTTTTTTTTAATTAAAGAAAATTGTAGTATGACAAATTGTCATTACTGTAGAAATGTAAGGCTGATTCAACATTAATAAATCTAGTTATATGAAAGTGTTAGTTGCTCAGTTGTGTCTGACTCTGTGACCCCATGGACTGTAGCCCATCAGGCTCCTCTTTCCATAGAATTCTTCAGGCAAGAATACTGGAGTGGGTAGCCATTCCCTTCTCCAGGGGATCTTCCTCAACCAGGGATCAAACCCAAGGCAGATTCTTTACCACTAGCACCACCTAGGAAGCCAGCAGTCATACAAAGTGTGAGTCGTTCAGTCGTGTCCAACTCTTTGTGACCTCATGGCTCCTCTGTCCATGGGACTCTCCAGGCAAGAATACTGGCGTGGGTTCCCTGGGTCAGGAAGTGAGGATGTTCCTGACTCAGAGATTTAACCCAGGTCTCCCACACTGCAGGCAGATTCTTTACCATTTGAGCCATCAGGGAAGCCCAGGCAATCATTTTAATAGCTCCAAAGGGANACCCCATGGACTGTAGCCCATCAGGCTCCTCTTTCCATAGAATTCTTCAGGCAAGAATACTGGAGTGGGTAGCCATTCCCTTCTCCAGGGGATCTTCCTCAACCAGGGATCAAACCCAAGGCAGATTCTTTACCACTAGCACCACCTAGGAAGCCAGCAGTCATACAAAGTGTGAGTCGTTCAGTCGTGTCCAATTCTTTGTGACCCCATGGCTCCTCTGTCCATGGGACTCTCCAGGCAAGAATACTGGCATGGGTTCCCTGGGTCAGGAAGTGGGGATGTTCCTGACTCAGAGATTTAACCCAGGTCTCCCACACTGCAGGCAGATTCTTTACCATTTGAGCCATCAGGGAAGCCCAGTCAATCATTTTAATAGCTCCAAAGGGAACAATCATACAGTCATATTTAAAGATGCTGAAAAAGTATTTGATAAAGCTCAAAAGTTATGCTAGATTTTAAAAAACCTTCAATAAAAAAGAAATTGGTGTATAGTTCCTTAACATGATAAGATGCTTCTACCTCAGCCCAAAAGCTGACATTATACTTAGTGGGCAAACCACTTCAGCATTCTTGCCTTGAGAACTCCATGAACAGTATGAAAAGGCAAAAAGATATGACACTGAAAGATGAACTCCCCAGGTTGGTAGGTGCCCAATATGCTACTAGAGAAGAGAGAAGAAATACCTCCAGAAGGAATGAAGAGGCTGAGTCAAAGCAGATACAACCAACGCCCAGTTGTAGATGTGTCTGGTGGTGAAAATAAAGTCTGATGCTGTAAAGAACAATATTGCATAGCAACCTGGAAGGTTAGGTCCACAAGTCAAGGTAAATTGGAAGTGGTCAAACAGGAGACGGCAAGAGTGAACATCAACATTTTAGGAATCAGTGAACTAAAATGGACTGGAATGGGGGAATTTAATTCAGATGACAATTATATCTGCTACTGTGGGCAAGAATGCTTTAGAAATGGAGTAGCCCTCATAATCAACAAAAGAGGCTGAAATGTAGTACTTGGATGCAATCTCAAAAATGAGAGAACAATTTTTGTTCTTTTCCAAGGCAAATCATACAGTATCACAGTAATCCAAGTCTATGCCCCAACCGCTAATACCAAAGAAGCTGAAGTTGAAAGGTTCTAAGAAGACCTACAGGACCTTTGAGAACTAACACCAAAAAAGGATGTCCTTTTCATCCTAGGGAACTGGAATACCCAAGTAGGAAGTCAAGAGATACAGGCAAGTTTGGCTTTGGAGTACAAAATGAAGCAGGGCAAAGGCTAATAGAGTTTTGCCAAGAACAGCAGTGGTAATAGCAGACACCCTCTTCCAACAGCACAAGAGGAGACTCTACACATGGACATCACCAGATGGTCAATACTGAAATCAGATTGATTATATTCTTTGCAGCCAACAATGGAGAAGCTCTATACAGTCAGCAAAAACAAGACCAGGAGCTGACTGTGGCTCAGATGATGAACTTCTTATTATAAAATTCAGACTTAAATTGAAGAAAGTAGGGAAAACCATGAGGCCAATTTGGTATGACCCAAATCAAATCCCGTATGATTATACAGTAGAAGTGACAATGGATTCAAGGGATCAGATCTCATAGAGTGCCTGAAGAACTATGGACAGAGGTTCGTAACATTGTAGAGGAGGCAGTGATGAAAACCACCTCAAGAAAAAGAAATGCAAAAAGGCAAAATGGTTGTCTGAAGAGGCCTTACAAATAGCTGAGAAAAGAAGAGAAGCAAAAGGCAAAGGAGAAAAGGAAAGATATATTCATCTGGATGCAGAGTTACAAAGAATAGCAAGGAGAGATAAGAAAGCTTTCCTAAGTGAACAATGCAGTGAAATAGAGGAGAACAATAGAATGGGGGAGACTAGAGATCTCTTCTAGAAAATAAGAGATCCCAAGGGAACATTTCATGCAAAGATGGGCTCAATAAAGGACAGAAATGCTATGGATCTAACAGAAGCAAAAAGTATTAAGAAGAGGTGGCAAGGATACACAGAAGAACTATACAAAAAATCTTAGTAACCCAGGTACCACAATGGTGTGATCACTCACCTAGAGCCAGACATCCTGGAATGTGAAGTTAAATGGGCCTTAGGAACCATCACTATGAACAAAGCTAGGGGAAGTGATGGAATTCCAGCTGAGCTATTTCAAGTCTAAAAGATGATGCTGTGAAAGTGCTGCACTCAATTTGACAGCAAATTTGGAAAACTCAGCAGTGGCCACAGGACTGGAAAAGGTCAGTTTTCATTCCAACTCCAAAGAAGGGCAATGCCAAAGAATGCTCAAACTACCACACAATTGCACTCATTTTACATGTGAGCAAAGTAATGCTCAAAATTCTTCAAGACCGGCTTCAACAGTACATGAACTGAGAAGTTCCAGATGTTCAAGCTGGATTTAGAAAAGGCTGAGGAATCAGAGATCAAAATGCCAACACATGTTGGATCATAGAAAAAGCAAGAGAATTCCAGAAAAACATCTACTTCTCCTTCATTGACTACACTAAAGCCTTTGACTTTGTGTATCACGACAAACTAGAAAATTTTTAAAAGGATGGGAATACCAGACCACCTTACCTACCTCCTGCGAAACCTATATGCTGGTCAAGAAGCAACATTTATAACCAGACATGGAACAACAGATTGGTTCAAAATTGGGAAAGGAGTACATCAAGGCTGTACATTGTCATCCTGCTTATTTAACTTATATGCAGAGTACATCATGCGAAATGCTGTGCTGGAGGAAGCACAAGCTGGAATCAAGATTGTGTGGAGAAGTCTTAATAACCTCAGATATGCAGATGATACCACTCTTATGACAGAAAGTGAAGAGGAACTAAAGAGCTTCTTGATGAAAGTGAAAGAGGAGAGTGAAGAGGAGAGTGAAAAAGCTGGCTTAAAATTCAACATCCAAAACACTAAGATCATGGCATTCAGTCCCATCATTTCATGGCAAATAGGTGGGGAAACAATGGAAATAGTGACGGGTTTTATTTTCTTAGGTCCCAAATCACTGCAGATGGTGACTGCAGGCATGAAATTAACAGACACTTGCTTCTTGGAAGAAAAGGTATGACAAACAACGTATTAAACAGCAGATACATTACTTGGTTGACAAATGTCTGTATAGTCAAAGTTATGGTTTTTCCAGTAGTCATGTATGAATTTGAAAGCTGGATCACAAAGAAGGGCTTAGCACCAAAGAACTGATGCTTTTGCACTGTTGGGCTGGACAAGACTCTTGACAGTCCCTTGGACAGCAAGAAGAAATACTCAGTCAATCCTAAAGGAAATCAGTCCTGAATATTCATTCAAAGGACTAATGCTGAAGATGAAGCTCCAATACTTTGGCCTCCTGATGCAAAGAGCCAACTCATTGGAAAAGATCTTGATGCTGGGAAAGACTGAAGGCAGGAGGAGAAGGGGGTGACGGAGGATGAGATGGTTGGATGGCATCACCAATTCAATGGACAAGAGTTTGAGCAAGCTCCCGGAGATGGTGAAAGGACATGGGAGCTTGGCATGCTACAATCCATTGGGTCACAAAGAGATGGACACGACTGAGTGACTGAACAACAGGAACAACACTTAGTGGCAAAGCATTAGAGAAATTCTCCCTGAAGTCATGAATGAGTTAACCATTACACTATCACCATTATTGTTTAATTTTTCAGAATGTATTGTCAAAATAATTAGATAAGAGAAAGAAACTAGAGGCAGAAAACTGAAAAGAAAGAAATACAACCATGTTTGCAGTGATATGATATTTGAAAAATCTAAAAAGATAATCTGAAAAACTAATAAAACCAAAGAGAATTCAGTATTGATAGACACAAATTAGTTGCTTTTGTATATATAAACATTCACTGGCCATCAGATAAAGGGAGAAAAAACTTTCATTTACAAGAGCAACAAAAACATAAGATAGAAATCAACTTTAAAAATGTGCAAAATACATATGAGGTAAACTAAAACATGCCTCAAGGATGCAAAAAGATTAAGCAAGTCAAAAGTCATGTGATCCTCTTAGATTTACTGTCATAAAGCTGTCAGTTCTCACTGTTAGGCTCTATATCTAAACTGATCCGAATAAATGTACCAATTGATTTATTCTGAAGTGAGAAAAAGTAACACTGTTGTGGAAAAGAAATTAATTAGCAAGTTTAGCCAGCAAAAATCTGAACAAGTGGAGTAAGAAGAAGGAACCAGCCCAAAGAAATAATAAATATGTCTATAAAATAGTACCATATGAATAAAGAAAAACTGCATAGATTTGAAGGTCCAGAAATTGACATATATTTGGGTTTGTATGTAGTATACAACCAAACCTAGTATATGATAAAAATGCTTTCTGAAATCAGTGTGGAAAAGAAAGCTTATTTAGTAAATGGTTTGGTAATAGGAAAGCAACTTCCATTAGAATAAGTCCAAAATAGGTCAAATATCTAAATATAAAAAATAAAAGAATTCTAGAACAAGAACCTTAGTTTATAATCTAATAGCAGGGAAGATCTTTAAGATTATGACACTAAACTCAGAAGCCATAAAGTATTAGATGGTAGTAAAAAAAAATCTGAAAGTTAAATATTACCACAAGCAAGATCAAGACCAAACTGGTAAAACAGTATTTGCAACTCATATGAATATGATAAAGGCTGCCTTTCCTAATATAAATTAGTTTCTACAAATCAATAAGAAAAAGAATAACATCTCAACAGAAAAAAATTGAATTCAAAATATGAATCAAGGGACAGATACAGCAGAAAGGAAAATATAAATGGTCATAAATATCTGGAAAGATTTTCAACATTGCTCTTAAGAAAAATGTAAAAACAAAACTACACTGGTATATTGAAATGTCATTTTTTCCTATAATTTGGCAAAGACCAGAAAATGCAGTAATGCACTGTGTTGACAAAGCTAAAGGAAAAGAGATGTTTTCTTACACTGCTAGCAATACTGCAATCTCTCCTGTGAGAAATGTGGTAAATTTTATCAAAATGCATATACATTTCACTGATTTTTCTTCTAATAACTAATAGCAAAGGATGGAAACAAAGGTCCATCAACAGTAGACTGGTTAAATAAGTTACAGTGTATGCCCAGGAGTGGGATTTCTGGGTCATATGGTAGTTCTATTTTTAGTTTTTTAAGGAACCTCCACACTGTCCTCCAGAGCAGCTGCACCAATTGACATTTCCTGCCAACAGTATGGGAGAGTTTCCTTTTCTTCACATCCTCTCCAGCATTTATTGTTTGTAGATTTTTTGACGATGGCCATTCTGACCAGCGTAAAGTGGTACCTCATTACAGTTTTGATCTGCATTTCTCTAATAATTAGTGATGTTGAATATCTCTTCATGGGCCTTCTGGCCATCTATATGTCACAGAAAATTAAAAAAAAAAAAAGAAATTAGGAGGAGTGGAGAGGGAAAAAGGATAATTTCCAGTCCCTCATTAGTTCTCATTCATGTCCAGTCAAGAAGAGATAGAGATCAGGCCATACCTAAGTTTGACACCGCACATAAAAAATATCTGAACAACAAAAAACACACTCTGACTTCATATCTGCCAGCATATAAGCTAATGAAGAAATTACTAAATCTGAACCCCTCAAATCAAATTAAATGAGTAGAGACTAAATCCATCACTTGAATTATCTTTGAGTTCTTAGTTGGTATCAGATATGCATTTTAAAATTTTAAAAATAAAATTTTGCACTTTAGGCTTTAAAAGTGCATGCTTTGGGGGCTGGATATATACATATATATATGTATGGGTATATAAGCACCCTGCTGCTTTATATGGCGCTTCCCTGGTGGCTCAGTGGTAAAGAATCTGGTTGTAATGCAGGAGACATGGGTTTGATTCCTGGGTCAGGAAGATCCCCTGGAGAAGGGAATGGCAATCCACTCCAGTACTCTTGCCTGGAGAATCCCATGGACAGAGGAACCTGGCAGGCTATAGTCTATAGGGTCGAAAAGAGTTGAACACAACTGAAGTGACTTAGCATGCAGCAAGCATGTATATATATATGTGTGTGTGTGCGTGTGTGTGTGTGTGTGTGTGTATACATATATAAAGTACCCTGCAGCTTTATCTACTTCAGTGTGTCTCTTTTTCCCTCTTTGTCTTCAGTGATTTTAGAAAATCTATTCTATTCATTCTCTAACCCAGTTGTCCTCAACCGGGGGCAATATGCCCTCCCCTTCCAAGAACGTGTGGTAATGTCTTGGGATATTTTGGGCTGGCACAGATTGGGTGAGGAATGCTACTGGCATTCAGTAGGGGGAGGCCATAAATACTTCTAAACATCCTACAGTGTACAGGACAACCTCTCACAGCAATTATTCTGATACAAAATGTCAATATGTTTGAGATTAAGAAACTTTGCTCTGGGACTTCCCTGGTGGTCCAGTGGTTAAGAAGCCATTTGCAATGGAGAGGACACAGGTTTGATCCCTGGTCAGGGAAGATTCCACATGCTACGGGGCAAGTAAGCCCATGCACCACAACTACTGAGCCCATGACCGCAACTACTGAAGCCTGCACTCTGGAGCCCGTGCTCTGCAACAGAGAAGCCAGTGCAATGAGAAGCCTGGGCACCACAACCAAGAGTAACCCCTGATCACCGCAACTAGAGAAAGCCTGCGCAGCAATGAACACCCAGCACAGCCATAAACAAATACATATTTTTTTTTTAAGGAAATAAAATTTGCTTTAATCTGAAAGAGATATGTTTGGTTCAAGTCAAGTTTCCCTTTGGCAGTATCCTTCTAGAGGTGAGCTGAGCCTGTAAGTTAAAAAGTGACCTTCATTCTCAAAACAGTCTCCAATCACTACATATATTCATTCCCTCAAACACTCACTCACTCATTCAATCCTTCGTAGCTGTTTCCACTGTTTCCCCATCTTCATTTTCTGAATGTTGAGCTTTAAGCCAACTTTTTCACTTTCCTCTTTCACTTTCATCAAGAGGCTCTTTAGTTCCTCTTCACTTTCTGCCATAAGGGTGGTATCATCTGCATATCTGAGGTTATTGATATTTCTCCCGGCAATCTTGATTCCAGCTTGTGCTTCTTCCAGCCCAGCGTTTCTGATGATATACTCTGTATATAAGTTAAATAAGCAGAGTGACAATATACAGCCTTGATATACTCCTTTTCCTATTTGGAACCAGTCTGTTGTTCCATGTCCCAGCATCAGGGTCTTTTCAAATAAGTCAGCTCTTCACATCAGGCAGCCAAAGTATTGGAGTTTCAGTCTCAGCATCAGTCCTTCCAATGAATAACCAGGATTGACTTCCTTTAGGATGGACTGGTTGGATCAGTTTGCAGTCCAAGGGACTCTCAAGAGTCTTCTCCAACAACACACTCTAAAAGCCTCAAATCTTCGGCACTCAGCTTTCTTTATAGTCCAACTCTCACATCCATACATGACTACTGGAAAAACCATAGCCTTGACTAGACAGACCTTTGTTGGCAAAGTAATGTCTCTGCTTTTTAATAATATGCTGTCTAGCTTGGTCATAACTTTTCTTCTAAGGAGTAAGCGTCTTTTAATTTCATGGTTGCAGTCACCATCTGCTATGATTTTAGAGCCCCCCAAAATAAAGTCTGTCACCTTTTCCTCATCTATTTGCCATGAAGTGATGGGACCGGATGCCATGATCTTAGTTTTCTGAATGTTGAGCTTTAAGCCAACTTTTTCACTCTCCTCTTTCACTTTCATCAAGAGGCTCTTTAGTTCTTCTTCACTTTCTGCCATAAGGGTGGTGTCATCTGCATATCTGAGGTTATTGACATTTCTCCCAGAAATTTTGATTCCAGCTTGAGCTTCATCCAGACCAGCATTTCTCATGATGTACTCTGCATATAAGTTAAATAAGTAGAGTGACAATATACAGCCTTGATGTACGCCTTTCCCAATTTGGAACAAGTCTGTGGTTCCGTGTCCAATTCTAACTGTTGCTTCCTGACCTGCATACAGATTTCTCAGGAGGCAGGTCAGGTGGTCTGGTATTCCCATCTCTTTAAGAATTTTCCACAGAGGCATTATAAAGGATACTAAAACAAAGAAACAAACCCTGTATATTGCTCGCACATAGTAGGTATTTCACAAACATCAGCCGAAGAATAAGTCCACATGGTCTTATCTGCCATGTGGAAACCTTTCTCCATTTCAATTGTTATTTTAATTCATGTGATTTCCTAAACTTACATCTAGCATGCACAAAATAGGGCTACCACCCCTTCTGTGCTATAATAAAAAATTACAAATTTTGGATTTGTCAAAACACAACAAAACCACTGAGATGAGATAAATAATTATAAATGCCAGTGAAGTCTCTTTCTTGTTTTCCTTTTGATCTGTAAGGTTACTAGTGGATGAGATAATCTTTTATTTATACTGCATGTGGTAAAATTTCGAAACAGGATTTTTGCGTCCATCACATTCTCCCTCCATAATTAAGCCTGTAGGGCTGGCTGGCTGATATTTTTTAATGCGGAGCTTGTCAATTTCTGTTAACACTAATTTAGAGTTCACCACTCCATATAGCACGGAAAAATGAGGGCAAAACATTTTATATAAAAAACATTTTGAGAGGAGTTGAACAAATGGAAAATCCTTTATTCACCGACTTCTCAGCACTTCTGTTCTGCTGACAGCCCTGGTTTCTACAGTGGTGCACACAAGCTCACCTTCCACGTTTGATTTCCCCAGGTTCCTCGCTCCGCCCTCTTCTTCCTTTCATACATGCCCTCCTGCTATAAATAAATGCTCCCTCCCACTTTGCCATGTGTTGTCTTTTTAATTATACCCCAAACTCTAATCGAGTCAGTCCAGGTCTTGTTTTGCCATTAACTCGGGAAGAAAAGAGGCTGCCTCCTGCATTTCACAGGAAACATTACAAGGGCAGACCAAGGCTTTCATCTTGTTCCACCTTCAGCAGACAGAACAATAGGCAGCTATAATCTTGCGACACCCACAACTAATTTATCCAACCAGAAGACAGGTAGCACTCTGCACTGCTGCTCCTGTCTGAAGAGATGCAGTAAATACTCAGCTTAATAGTAGCTTCTCCGGCAGGAGGGCAGCATATCACAGCATGGCGTTTTTATAATCTTCCTGGCATGCCGACAGCCAGGAGCACGGCCGTGCATCTCCCTCCTCAGTGGAGCTCAGGATGCATGTAACTGTTAGATGGTGACACATTGTGCCTTTAAGCAAGTTTAACTGTTTTATATCCCCTCTGATCTGCAGCTTTGTACATCTCTTAAGCTGCCTCTTAAACTTCTGTGGGCACATCTTTGGAGCCACTCCTTGAAGCTCAGCATACGTTGTAGGCATGGTGCAGAGTTTCTTTGTGATTGCCTCTTGTTTATCTGTGAGGAGTTTCTCTGCTGCACTGCAAGGCCACAGCTAAATGCATCATCTTGGCCAAAGAGATCATAATAACCTTGTGACAGTCAAGAGAAATACACTTAGCCATGGCTGAACAAAAAGCTTGTCTGGAGAAGCTCTCATTTAAAAACAAATGCAAAAAAGCCGCTCATTTTGTAAACATTAATTATTTCCCACATGACTGTGGATCATTTGGGCTTCAGCTGATCTGATTCCAAAAGTTTATATTAGTCAGGATTCTCTGGAGAAAATATATGGACATATGAGAGAAGGATTATTAGAGGAATAGGCCCATGTGATTACGGAGGCCGAGAAATCTCATTATAGGATGTCAGCAAGCTGGAGGACTAGGAAAGCCCATGACAAAACTCAGCCTGAATCCAAAGGCTTGAGAACCAAGAGCTTTAGAGACCGAGGGCAAGAGAAGACAGATGCCCCAGCTTAATAGGAGAGGAAATTCACCCTTCCCTCGCCTTTATGTTCTAATTCAGGTTCTCAACAGATTGGATGATGCTCGTTTACACTGGGGAGGGTAGCCAATTCAAACACTAATTTCCTCCAGAAATGTCCCCACATACACACCCAGAAATAACATTTTATCAGTTATCTGGGCATCCCTGCCAGGATAAGCTGACACACAAAATTAATCATCACAAAAATGTAAGTTGGGTCAAGGTCTGCTCCACGTGTCTCATCATTCTTAAACAAGACGTACCCAAGGCATGTTCTTCCTATGATGGAATGCAACTTTGTTTCAAGTCTTGCATCTTTGGCTAACTTTCCATTGGCCAAAGCAAATCATGTGGATTTAGGCACAAGTCAAGAGACAGGGCGGTGCACTCTGCTTATCATGAGACTAAAGCAAGTCACAGGGCCAAGGTCAGCATCAAAGAGGCAGGGAAATAAATTCCTCCCAGGAAACTGGGAGTAGGGGAGCATGTGAGAATTCGCTGAACAACAATCTAAGCTACAACACTATCCCCATCTATAAAGCAGGGCAAGCACTGAGCACTGCTGTTTGCCAGATACTGGGAAGCTGCATATACTGAGTCCATCAGTATGGGTTCCATTTCTTAAAGACGCCAAGGACACCACGAAAGGACGGACAACTGAAAGGTCTTGAGGACCTGACATCAAGATAAAGAGGGCAACTCTAGGACCTGTTAGTCTGATTCACTAGGAGATTTTGAGAGCCCGGTTCTGGTTCTTCAAGTCTTGGTGAGACATGCCATGGTTTGAAAATTTAACCTATAATAAGAAAGGAAAAGAGGCACTGGCTGAGAAACTCAGCTTTTAAAATATTTACCATTTTTCTTGATGTTGTAAACTTTGGTTCATTCTGCTCTTTTAGTACTTTTGGTGTCTAAATACTTGAAGAAAATAAATGTGATGGCATCTGGTCCCCTCACTTTATGGGAAACAGATGGGGAAACAGTGGAAACAGTGTCAGACTTTAGTTTTTTGGGCTCCAAAATCACTGCAGATGGTGACTGCAGCCATGAAATTAAAAGACGCTTACTCCTTAGAAGGAAAATTATGACCAACCTAGATAGCATATTGAAAAGCAGAGACATTACTTTGCCAACAAAGGTCCGTCTAGTCAAGACTATGGTTTTTCCAGTAGTCACGTATGAATGTGAGAGTCGGACTGTGAAGAAAGCTGAGTACCAAAGAATTGATGCTTTTGAACTGTGGTGTTGGAGAAGACTCTTGAGACTTGAGAGTCCCTTGGACTGCAAGGAGATCCAACCAGTCCATTCTAATCAGTCCTGGGTGTTCTTTGGAAGGAATGATGCTAAAGCTGAAACTCCAACACGTTGGCCACCTCATGAGAAGAGTTGACTCATTGGACAAGACTTTGATGCTGGGAGGGATTGGGGGCAGGAGGAGAGGGGATGACAGAGGATGAGATGGCTGGATGGCATTACCAACTCGATGGACATGAGTTTGGGTAAGCTCCAGGAACTGGTGATGGACAGGGAGGCCTGGTGTGCTGTGATTCATGGGGCTGCAAAGAGTCAGACATGACTGAGTGACTGAACTAAACTGGCTAAACATATTTACAGCTCTGTGATGCTGGGTCTTTGTTAGGCATGTAAATTATGATTCTAGATTGACTTGTCAGCTCTTCTAAGGGAAACCTTCTTGCCCACAGCCTTTGCAGAAAACATTCATTTTTGGCTAAATTACAAAACTCCACATCCCAGCCACCTCCCCATTCTGGCCACAACTGACTGGACACAACTGTATGGGCACCTGACCCAAAGACAGCCAACGACTACGCCCAGGTCGGTAAGGTGGCTTATCATTGTGTTCCTCTTTAGATGTGTTGCATCAATTCAGTTCTCTATCTTAGAAAAATGAATTGGGAAGTCTGGAGTAAATTGGATGTTATCAGTGATTAACTGGAAGAATGAGATCAGCACTGTGTTTTAAAATCAATTTGTTGAAGAACTTATGGTTGCCAGTGCGGGGGTGGGAAGAGAATGGAAGGATGGGATAATTTGGGAGTTCGGGATGGACATGTACACTCTGCTATATTTTAAATGGATAACCAACAAGGATCTGTTGTATAACACAGGGAACTCTGCTCAGTGTGGCCCCCTCAATGGGAGGGGAGTTTTGGGGAGAATATATACATATATATGTATGGCTGAATCCTTTTGCTATCCAACTGAAGCTGTCACAACATTGTTAGTTGGCTATATTCCAATATAAAATAATAAATTTTTGAAAAAATCAATTTGTTGGAGTCCATCTGTATTACTTTTCTACTATAGAGTAACAAATCACCCCGAAACTTAGGAGCTTTAAACAATAATACACTTTAATTTATCTCATAGTTTCCAGGCATAACTTAGCTTAACCCTCTGCTTTAGGGTCTCTAATGAAGCTGCAGTCAAGGTGCTGGCTGAGGCAGTGGTACTCTTAAGGCTCAGCTGGGCAGGATCCACTTACATAGGGTTCAAATACCAGGAAACAGGGATCACTGGGAACCACTTCATGAAGCTACCTCCCAGAGTCACTTTTTAATTTTACTTGCAAAATAACTTTTGCAAGGGCAAATGTCTTTAAAAGTGTTCCCAATTCTAGAAAAATAATATGCACAACTATTTGTATATGTTGAATTAATTATAGTTAAATGAATGAGGTCTTGATCAGTGGTTAATTACACAGGTTTGGTGAGCAAACATAGTTTGCAACTTTAAGTGAACAAATCTGGTTATGTACAACAAACATTGAATAATAAATGTGAGCATTCACTAAACAAATATTTATAGTCTTGAGGTTGTAAGTCAGTGTTTCTCAGAACTACTAAAGCGAACCTCTGAATATTACAAAGGAAAGTCCCTTTGGTCTTCCTAATTAAAAAAATACAGACTGAAACTTACTAGATTACAAAATACAGAAAGTAAGTATGGATTTACCTTAAATTTTATGAGTTAATAGATAAATATTGATCAATCTTCTACCTTGTCTTTTCAAACAAAAGATAATGGCTATCCTAGGCTTTTGCATTCTCAAAATCTCTTGTATCAGCCCTGTCTTCACTTAAAACCCATTATTAAAGATCATTGAAAGCTATGGCAAATGAATTTTACTCTAGCTTTAATTGAAGCAGAATTGAAGAAATTAGGGTTTTTGATGCTCTGTTTCCACAGTCTGGGAGAGTTGAAGGCTAGAGGGCCCTTCTGGACCAGTAAGGGTGAAAGGTACCAGTCACCTGAAGGCATGAATGAGCAGAAGCTTGGAGATGAAACAAACACTAGTGGAAAAGGGGCTCCCACAATGCAAAGGGATACAGCCACTATGGAAAACTGTGGAGAGTCATTAAAAAACTAAAACCATCATATGACCCAGGAATCCCACTACCAGGCGTATACCCCGAGGAAGCCAAAACTGAAAAAGACACATAGACCCCGATGTTCGTTCAGACTTCCCCAGTGGCTCAGACAGTTAAGTGTCTGTCTACAATGTGGGAGACCCGGGTTCAATCCCTGGGTTGGGAAGATCTCCTGGAGAAGGAAATGGCAACCCACTCCAGTATTCCTGCCTGGAGAATCCCACGGATGGAGGAGCCTGATAGGCTACAGTCCATGGGGTAACAAAGAGTCAGACACGACTGAGTGACCCCAGTGTTCACTCCAGCACCAGGACACGGAAGCCACCTAGGTGTCCATCCGCAGATGAGTGGGTAAAAAGCTGTGGCGCATATACACCATGGAATAGTACTCGGCCATGAAAGGAACACATTTGAGTCAGCTCTAATGAGGTGGATGAACTGAGAGCCTATTATACACAGTGAAGTCAGTCAGAAAGAGAAAAACAAATAATGTATACTAACACACATATATGGAATCTAGAGAGATGGTACTGATGAAATTAGTTGCAGGGCGGCAGTGCAGACACAGACAGAGAACAGACTTGTGGACTTGGGGAGAGAGGAGGAGAGAGTGAGATGTATGGAGAGAGTAACATGGAAATATATATTCAGTTCAGTTCAGTCACTCAGTCGTGTCTGACTCTTTGTGACCCCATGAATCGCAGCACGCCAGGCCTCCCTGTCCATCACTAACTCCCGGAGTTCACTCAGATTCATGTCCATCGAGTTAGTGATGCCATCCAGCCATCTCATCCTCTGTCATCCCCTTCTCCTCCTGCCCCCAATCCCTCCCAGCATCAAAGTCTTTTCCAATGAGTCAACTCTTCACATGAGGTGTCCAAAGTACTGGAGTTTCAGCTTTAGCATCATTCCTTCCAAAGAAATCCCAGGGCTGATCTCCTTCAGAATGGACTGGTTGGATCTCCTTGCAGTCCAAGGGACTCTCAAGAGTCTTCTCCAACACCACAGTTCAAACGCATCAATTCTTCGGTGCTCAGCCTTCTTCACAGTCCAACTCTCACATCCATACATGACCACTGGAAAAACCATAGCTTTGACTAGACGGACCTTAGTCAGCAAAGTAATGTCTCTGCTTTTGAACATACATTACCATATGTAAAATAGATAGCCAAAGGGAATTTGCAGTATGACTCTGCGAACTCAGACTGGGGCTCTGTAACAACCTAGAGCAGTGGGATGGGGAGGGAGGTGGAGGGAGGTTCAAGAGGGAGTGGGCATATGCATACCTATGGTGGATTCATGTTGAGGTTTGGCAGAAACCAACACAATAACTATAAAGCAATTATCTTTCAATTAAAAAGAAATGTTTTAAAGAGAGAGAGAGAAAAGGGGCTCCAACAAGCACACAAAGGGGAAATAGGAGGAGGATGGAGGGAAGGTTCCAGCACCGGAGGGAAGACCCCTGACTCCCTGCCGCTGAGGCTGCTGTGGGTCCATTTCCTGTCTCCACCAGCCTACGCTCAGATCGTTTCTATTCGTGGATTCCTCTCCTTAGTTCCTCACTACATTACCCTCCTCCTACCACCCCTCCCCTCATTCCATTGACATTACTTCCTTGAGTGGATAATCAGGAAAATTGATGTTTCACATGTATAAAACAGTACTCTTTTGGTTTAGTTTCAACTTAAATGACCTAAAGTTGAAGTTTTTACTGTGGTAAAACACATATAAAAATCTACCATTTTAACCCTTTTTCAGTGAACAGCTGAGTGGCATTAAATACATTCATATTGTTATATAACAATCACCACCGTGTATCTCCAGAACTTTTTCTTCTTCTCCAAATGAAACTCGGTGCCAAGAAAACACTAACTGCCACAACCCTGAGCAACCACTATTCTGCTTTCTGTCTCTCTGAACTTTACTACTCTAGGTACCTCATATAAATGGAATCATACAGTATTTGTCCTTCTGTGACTGGTCTGTTTATCAAAATGTCTTCAAGCTTGTAGCATGTGTCAGACTTTCCTTTCTTTTGAAGACTGAGTAGTATTCCATTGTATGTATATACTCCATTTTATTTATCCATTCATCTGTGAGTGGACACTTGGACTGCTTCCTCCTTCAGCTATTGCGAATAATGCCACTATGAATATGGGTGTATGAGTGTCTCTTCCTTGATTTGACTTCTTTTGCATTTACCTCCAGAAGCATAATTGTTGGATCATATAGATGGTAATTCTATATTTAATTTTTTTGAGAAACTGCCATACTGTTTTCCAGACTGGCTGCACCCTTTCATATTCCCATCTACCATGCACCAGGGTCCTAATTTCTCTGCATCCTCACCAACACTTGTTATTCTCTAGTTTTGGGATAGTAGCCATCCTGGTGAGTGTGAGGTGGTCAAGGGAGTTCTGATAAAGAGATACATGCTTTGATTTGGTATGGGAACCAGAACTAGAAAGATTCTTGGGGATCTGCTTGTGGCTGTCTTGGCATCTCTGCTTCTTTCTGAAGCCTTGCTTAGTTTTTCTCATTGCACTGACTGGCTTTGTCTGCTTGCTTGGGGCTTTTACCCCCTTATCATTCTGGCTGGCATGTGGCCCCTTACTTCAGTCCACTCTATATGATGGGACTTGTTGAACATCATTCCAGCTTAAAATCCACTGACATTCACTTAAGACTCTTAGTTATCCCATACTGAAATGATGACAAAGGACTCTGATTATTTTGATCAGACTTGCCCAATAATAGACTAACTTAGGGTTCAGTTCAGTTCAGTTACTCAGTCATGTCTGACTCTGTGTGACCCCATGGACTGCAGCATGCCAGGCCTCCCTGTCCATCACTAACTCCCGGAGTTCTCCCAAACTCATGTCCATTGAGTCTGTGATGCATCCAGTCATCTCATCCTCTGTCATCTCCTTCTCCTCCTGCCCTCAGTCTTTCCCAGCATCAGGGTCTTTTCGAATGAGTCAGCTCTTCACATCAGGCGGCCAACGTATTGGAGTTTCAGCTTCAACATCAGTCCTTCCAATGAACACCCAGGACTGATCTCCTTTAGGATGGACTGGTTGGATCTCCTTGCAGTCCAAGGGACTCTCAAGAGTCTTCTCCAACACCATAGTTCAAAAGCATCAATTCTTTGGCACTCAGCTTTCTTTATAGTCCAACTCTCACATCCATATATGACTACTGAAAAAAACCATAGCCTTGACTAGTCAGACCTTCGTTGGCAAAGCAATGTCTCTGCTTTTTAACATGCTGTCTAGGTTGGTCATAGCTTTTCTTCTAAGGAGTAAGGGTCTTTTAATTTCATGGCTGCAATCACCATCTGCAGTGATTTTAGAGCCCCCCCAAATAAAGTCAGCCACTGTTTCCACAGTTTCCCCATCTATTTGCAATGAAGTGACAGGACTGGATGCCATGATCTTCGTTTTCTGAATGTTGAGCTTTAAACCAACTTTTTCACTCTCCTCTTTCACTTTCATCAAGAGGCTCTTTAGTTCTTCACTTTCTGCCATAAGGGTGGTGTCATCTGCATATTTGAGGTTATTGATATTTCTTCTGGAAATCTTGATTCCAGCTTGTGCTTCTTCCAGCCCAGCATTTCTCATGATGTACTCTGCATATAAATTAAATATGCAGGATTACTATATAGACTTGTTGTACTCCTTTTCCTATTTGGAACCAGTCTGTTGTTCCATGTCCAGTTCTAACTGTTAGGTGACTAGTTCCTGCCATGATCAGAAGGGTAGAGTCACTTTGAGAACTGTGAGTAAGGCATTAATGGCAGAAGGTAGGCCAGATCTCCTAAAAGGGTGTGTGTGTGTGTGTGTGTGTGTTAATAGGCAATGGTTGGCTATATTGAGTGGTGTCTGAATCAGATCTTCCATGATCAATCCATTTATCAATCAGTACATATTTACTTTATAGGGGTGTTGGACCTCTTATATCCCATGGGCTTGAAGGGGACAGGCAAGCGGCAGGCTGTTCCTGGGTTGCCCTCACCTCCACCCAGTACTCTTTAAGAAACTATGTAATGCTGCTATTTCTAGAGGTAGCTGGCTGGGGGCATAAGCTCTCGGCTCTGCCTAGGGGGACTACAACCCTGGTGAGACAAAGTGGAGAGAAATAGGCTTTCAGCACACACACACACAGAGGGGACAAAGGGAGCTTCCGGAAGGACAAAGGGTGCCTACTCTACTGTGCTACAGTCTTTCATGGAACAAACCTCATTTTTTGATTTGCTTAACATTCTCTGGTCAAGTAGCCACCCTACAGAAGACAAATAATAACAGGCACTCACTCTAGAGACATTCGGTTTTCTGTTTGTTTTCAATTAATTTTTTTTTAAAACTATGAACTGTTGGTTTACTATAACAGTGTTGAAAAACAAATGGTTGCTTGATCTATACTCTAATATTGAACAAGCACACTCATTTCTAATAACCCAAGTTTTAATTATTCCAGAGGGCTTACGAAGTAACAGCAAGAACAACAATGCTTTAGCTAAAGCCACATCATAATATCATCAACAAGTCCTCTGTTGTGAAGTCAAAGTCACTCATTCATGTGCGACTCTTCACAACCCCATGGACTGTAGCCTGCCAGGATCCTCTATCCATGCAATTCTCCAGGCCAGAATACTAGAGTGGGTAGCCATTCACTTCTCTAGGGGATCTTCCCAGCCCAGGGACTGAAGCCAGGTCTCCCGCACTGTAGGTGGATTCTTTACTGTCTGAGCCACTGGGGAAGCCCAAGTCCTCAGTTAGGAAGGGCTTGATGTTGCCTTCACATTTGATTACCGTCTTGCTCTCAATCCAGACTTTCAGAATATTTAGAATATAAATTTCTGGACTGTAAAAATGGGGGTTACTTAGTTCAAAAGCAAAACAGGTCCTTCTCTGGTACCAAGTCACCACTTTTTCTCTGGAAGGTCCTGGGGAGGTACTTCCCAGGGGACTCATGTCAGAGCAGCTTTCAGAGAAAGGAATTTGAACTTGATCCCAAATAAGCCAAGGGAATGGGAAGGACAACAAGGCAGAGGTACTTATTTATTTCACTGCCTTTACATAGTGATGAGGTCCTTATCCCTGCCTTCCTCTCAAGCCCCGTAAATCCCTACAAGGGGGCAGTGGGATCAGACCATACATTTAAATGATTTTCAAAGATGTCAAGCAATTCCAACTTTCTGAATACAGGAGTGATAAATCTCCAAAACGAAGAGAAGCTTCCCCCTTTCAAATCTGAGCTGTGAAATACTGATTATGTATTTAAGCTTTGGAGCTGTGTAAAGCTTTGTTAGGCACATCAGCCACCCATCTCTCTTAGCCCCAGATCTACAGCTCCTATTTATCCGTGATGCATTTTCTGGGGCTCTGAGAACAGATGTCTTAATACAGTCATCATCGGTCCTTTGCAGAACATCTGAGGAGCCAGAGACTTGGTGGAGCTGACAGCAGACTTTTCACTTCAACAAGCCTCACCACTATAATGGAAATCCAAAGGTCTGGAAACAATGTACATAGCTTCCCTGACTAATTTTATTATGCAGACATACTTAATGGCTCCTGTTACAATCACATCCGGGGTGGGAAACAGTGCTGGATTGTGACGATCCCACTAAATCGACAAGGATTATCAGTCATTAAAAAGGAACCAAATTAGCATCAAGCAGTAATATTTTATACTTATCAAATCTTCTGCTGGTCAAGGTCCATTACTGAGCGACACCATAAAGGCAGGAGCCGTCAGCTCATTCTCCAGAACATTTAAATCTCTATTGTATTTGTGTAGGATATAATTTCTGGTAGCAATAAAGCCTAATAAAGGTTACACCCCGATGAATAAAGTGTTCATAAATTGACCCATGACACTTAAATGGATAATTATATTTGAGATAAAGGAAGAATCTCTCATTTCAGTGAAGAAGTGTTTCAAGTTGTGCCCAACCCAAGTGACCTACCAGCTACAGAGTGGTTTTACATGGCTTTATAGTGGTATGAAATATTAATGTTGCTGGTTACTATTGTATTAGATTAATTATTCATCAGGTCTTCCCAACAATTCCTGTCTATCAGAATCATCAAGTCTAAATTTAAAATGTTCCCACATGTTAAGAAATTGAATGGAAAAGAACTAGTACCTGTATCTCTAAGCATGGCTGACATATGTTAGTATTTACTTTCCCCTCAACCCCCACCCTGCCACAGCATGTCAGCCTGTCACTAGACTTTATCTTCACATGGCAGAGAAGTGTAAAATAAAATCAGTAAATGATTAGGAGGAAGCTGAAAGAGTTGTTACCGAATGTGATGTCTTGAATTCAACTGGAACATTTCAACATATGTTATGTACTGATGCCTCTCAGTTCTCATTAGGACTGTACCACAGACAGCCAACAAAACCTATCTAGGCAAAAACAAAGCAAAGCACAAGTGCTGCAGGGGTTGTAAGCATGGCGACCCTTCTGTCTCTGGGGTAAATCATCTCCTATTTCTTGTAAGCATTAGACTTAGGAAAATAAGAAAGACTCAAGTGTAACACAACTAATGCTAACTTGTTTTATTAATCAATTAATATTTAATTTGTGCATTCAACAAACATTTATGCATTAATATTAGGAAGCTATTTGACTCTTTTGAGAGAATACTGGCCATATTATATTTTCTCAAATAAATTGAATAAATAAAATGTTACAAATTCTAAGAGGAAATCTCAGAGAAGTCAGCCAGCTAGACTATCATAACTTTTAAAGCAGGGACTGGATTTTACTATTCTTTATATGCCAGGTGCTTAGCAATAAATCTTCAGTGGTAAATAAATATAATTTATTTTTAAAGGAATTTTCTCTCCAACAACAGGATAGAGTAGAAACCCTAAACAGATCTCCCTGGATAAATTACAAAATCTCCCTTAGGAAAGCAATATTGAGCTGGAAATAAAGTAAGGAGTCTTCTGATGCCAAAAATACAGTGATAGGTGGGACTCCATTGAGCACTGAAGTCCTTTTATTCCAGAGAGCTACTGATGAATTTTGGTGACTCTGAAGTTCCATTTTGATTATTGCATGGCAAAAGGGAGACAGAGGCAAAAATTACAGCCCACCCAATATGGACAGTCTAATAAGAAACCCCTGCATGATTCTGAGATCCTAAAAAGTTATGTTATTAGAAACAATGAACCAGAAATAAACATACTTGCAGAAGAGGACTAAAAGAAAATTGTCTTTTCTGACCTTGGCAATGGAAAGAGGGGAAACAAAGCCTTTCCTAACTACAGCTAAGCCTACATACAGATTTGCAACCCAAAGTACATTTTCAGAATATTTTGAGAAAGGTCAAGTCAAAACTTTAGTTTAATAGTTTAGGGCACCTGGATGAAGCTTTACTTTCTTTACAGAAGTTAAACTCTCTGAAAAGGAACATTCTTTAAACCAAGCCTTTCAAAATATTCATGAAATCTAAATTCACTGCAAAAAAAAACATAGGCAGAATACACTGACATAAATCAAAGCAAGATCCTCTATGACCCACCTCCCAGAGTAATGGAAATAAAAACAAAAACAAACAAATGGGACCTAATTAAACTTAAAAGCTTTTGCACAATGAAGGAAATTATAAGCAAGGTGAAAAGGCAGCCTTCAGAATGGGAGAAAATAATACCAAATGAAACAACTAACAAAGAACGAATTTCCAAAATATACAAGCAGCTCTTGCAGCTCAATACCAGAAAAACAAACCACCCAATTAATAAGTGGGCCAAAGAACTAAGCAGACATTTCTCCAAAGAAGCCATATTGATGGCTAATCAACACATGAAAAGATGCTCAATATCACTCATTATTAGAGAAATGCATATCAAAACCACAATGAGGTATCATCTCACGCCAGTCAGAATGGCCACCATCAAAAAGTCTACAAACAGTACATGCTGGAGAGGGTGTG
Source organism: Redunca redunca (assembly GCA_006410935.1). Taxonomy (NCBI): domain Eukaryota; kingdom Metazoa; phylum Chordata; class Mammalia; order Artiodactyla; family Bovidae; genus Redunca; species Redunca redunca. Next base: position 609,216 of record SJYQ01002620.1, on the reverse strand, counting down.
GAGAAAAGGGAACCCTCTTACACTGTTGGTGGGAATGCAAACTAGTACAGCCACTGTGGAGAACAGCGTGGAGATTCCTAAAGAAACTGCAAATAGAACTGAATATGATCCAGCAATCCCACAGCTGGTCATACACACCAAGGAACCCAGAATTGAAAGAGACACATGTACCCAGTGTTCATGGCAGCACTGTTTACAATAGTTAGGACATGGAAGCAACCTAGATGTCCATCAGGAGATGAATGGATAAGGATATTAACACATATATATGGAATTTAGAAAGACGGTAATGACGATTCTATATGCAAGGGAGCAAAAGAGACACAGATGTAAAGAACAGACTTTTGGACTCTGTGGGAGAAGGCAAGGGTGGGTTGATTTGAGAGAGTAGCATTGAAACATGTATATTACCATATGTAAAACAGATGACCAGTGAAAGTTCGATGCATGAAGCAGGGCACTCAAAGCTGGTGCTCTGGCAGTGTATAGATTCAATGGAATCCCCATCAAGCTACCAACAGTATTTTTCACAGAACTAGAACAAATAATTTCACAATTTGTATGGAAATACACAAAGCCTTGAATAGCCAAAGCAAGCTTGAGAAAGGAATGGAACTGGAGGAATCAACCTGCCTGACTTCAGACTATACTACAAAGCTACAGTCATTAAGACAGCATGGTACTGGCCCAAAGACAGAAATATAGATCAATGGAATGAAATAGAAAGCCCAGAGAGAAATCCACGCACCTATGGACACCTTATCTTTGACAAAGAAGGCAAGAATATACAATGGAGAAAAGACAATGTCTTTAACAAGTAATACTGGGAAAACTGGTCAACCACTTGTAAAAGAATGAAACTAGATCACTTTCTAACACCATACACAAAAATAAACTCAAAAGGGATTAAAGATCTAAATGTAAGACCAGAAACTATGAAACTCGTAGAGGAAAACATAGGCAAAACACTCTCTGACATAAATCACAGCAAGTTCCTCTATGACCCACCTCCCAGAGTAATGGAAATAAAAGCAAAAATAAACAAATGGGACCTAACTAACTTAAAAGCTTTTGCACAACAAAGGAAACTATAAGCAAGGTGAAAAGACAGCCTTCAGAATGGGAGAAAATAATAGCAAACGAAGCAACTGACAAAGAATTAATCTCAAACTATACAAGCAGCTCATGCAGCTCAATACCAGAGAAATAAACGACACAATCAAAAAATGAGCCAAAGAACTAAACAGACATTTCTCCAAAGAAGGCATACAGATTGCTTACAAACACATGAAAAGATGCTCAACATCACTCATTATCAGAGAAATGCAAATCAAAACCACAGTGAGGTACCATCTCATGCTGGTCAGAATGGCTATTAGTTATGAAAAAGTCTACAAACAATAAATGCTGGAGAGGGTGCAGAGGAAAGGGAACCCTCTTACACTGTTGGTGGGAATGCAAACTAGTACAGCCATTGAGGAGAACAGTGTGGAGCTTCCTTAAAAAAACTGGAAATAGAACTGCCATATGACCCAGCAATCCCACTGCTGGGCATACACACCAAGGAAACCAGAATTGAAAGAGACATGTGTACCCCAATGTTCATCACAGCACTGTTTATAATAGCCAGGACAT
>SJYQ01002620.1:596561-606949 GCA_006410935.1 Redunca redunca | reverse complement strand
GATAGTTCCTCTGCAAAGGAATGTCACTTAGACTGACAGCCTGATAGCTAATTTCTCAACAGCCACAATATAATCTAGAAGACAATGTAATGATCTAATGTTTCAAGAGGAAAGAATAATTGTTAAATTAGAATTCTATGTCCAATAAAATTATCTTCCATGAACAGAGTAAAGAGACTTTTACATATGCAAAAATGGAGTTTAAAATTAGTTTTCTATTGCTGCCATGACAAATTACCACAAACTTAGCAACTTAAAACACAATTTTATTATCTCACAGTTTTATGGGTCGTATCCATTGAAAAAGCATAAGGCACTACAATTTCTAATGCTGATTGAGCTTTGAGATCTGGGTTTCAAAGTGACTCTCTATGGAGCCTAAGTAGGTCCAGTCAATGCTAATGGATCCTAGCTAGACTCAATTTATAGGCAAGATTCTAACAGACACCCAACTTGTTTTATGATAAAAAGATGAAGTCATCCCAGAGTAAGTGATGCTAGCAAAAACATCACTTTTAAGCAACTCCTGCAGCCATTAAAAGTGCAAAGGATAAAATGTTGGAAGCTGACCCAGACTTGGAAAGAAGTATAATAATTCACCAAAGCACAGAAAAGACCCCAACTCCATGTCATAGGTTATATGATAACTAGAAGGGAAACACTGTTCAAACTAATTTTGATTAAATAAATACTTTAATTCTCAATATGTCTAATGTTTTAACTTACAAGGTACTAAGTAAGTATTAGTTTTACCAGTTTTAAAAGTTCTGCACACATTTGTAAGCAACAGTTAAGATGAATTTTAAGGTTTTGACAAAATGTTTTTTTAAAGGTCATGAAACAACTGCAATTTTCCCCCTGACGGTTATTAAGACTTCTAGGGTTCCAGCTTGCTCAGCCATTTTTATACTTCTGCACTAACAGGGAAAGCCACAACTGCCAGCATAGTATGTTGATTTCATGTATGTGTTTGGCTGAAGATGCATGAGGAAAAAAGCATTTTTAATACGGCTATCCTTCATTAGAGTTTCTATTCTTTAGGAGACAGCTTTGCCAATGACAAGATGATTAACGCTAAATACGCTAATGAATATCTAAAAGGGACTGTTAGCAGTAGAAAAATAGTTCCTTTATTGAAGGGTTGTCCACAAGTCTAATTTATAAGCTTGTCAATTTCTGTGCATGGGAACATCAATTTTGTATTAGTGATCAAGATGAAAAAGACTTGGGAGACCTACTAGAGTAAAATTCGCTGAGTACTTTTCAAAGGTAAACACATATATCACCTTAGTCTTCTGAGTGGGAAAGTTTGATTACCTACATCCAAAAATATGAAACTCTATTATAAATGTCATATGAGTGAACACTGTACTCCAGAACCTTAATTTATAATATTAAACAGCGTCGTGATGCCAGAAATGGCTAAAAATTACAAATACTAACAAAACTGACCAAACAAAACAGTGCTTTTAAACATTTATAGTATAAGTGAGACCAACCATAACTCCCTTTGAAACTGTTTACCTCACACTGGGACTTGAATCCATGTGCTGGGACTCAAACCCAGCCAAAATCCAATTTGGGACTTGAACCCGCATGACCAGGACTTGAACCCAGACAAAACCCTGCTTGAGACTTGAACCCTCATAGGTGGGACTCAAACCTTGCCAAAATCCTGCTTGGCCAAAATCCAGTGGTTTGGCTGAGATTACTTTGGGACTTGAACCCATGTGCTGGGAGTCAAACCCTGTCAAAACCCTGTTTGGTACTTGAACCCACTGGCTTGGGACTCAACTGAGCCAAAACCCACAGTACCTGGTTTCAGGACCTAATGAAGCTCAGGTTCTTGATGTCTCATTGCAGAAAGAATTCAGTGAGACACAAAGTGATAGGTAAGAAGTGGATTTATTTAGATTTAGAGAGGAGCACACTCCACAGACAGTGTGGGCCATCATAGAGGGTGAGTGCAGCCTCAAAATGTGGTTGCTTTAATATGCTGGGCAATTTCATATGTGAATGAGTGGGAGGATTATTCCATCTCTTTTAGAGAAGGGTTGGAGATTTCCAGGAATTGGGCCACCGCCCAATCCTTGGTCTTTGTCATGGCACCTCCGGGTGTGCCATTTTGCTTGCTGATTGAGGATTAAGCTTTAGTCTTGTCTGCCATCTTGGTCCCTTTTGATTCTAATCAGTTTATGTTGTGTCCACGGGCTATGTCATTCTTATAAAAGTTGTGCCCTGCCCCTTTTCTTCCTGTTACACCTTGGCTACTCCCCTCCCCGCCGCCCCCCAAAAAAGGGCCAGGAGGAGTTTATCTAAATAAATAACAGGATGGGTGAAGTCTCCGGAATGGAGTTTAGGTCATGAGGCATTGAGTAGTGCCTGATTCAAATTAGCCTAAGATAAGTGGGAATTTACTGGCTTTGGAGCGAGGGGTCTAACCTCAGACATGACTCAATTCAGGCTTCCAAACATGGCCAGCAAATTGGCATCTCTCTGCTCAGTTTTCCTTCTCAGTGGCTCTCAAGAGGGCATGGTGACCACTGGAAGTTCCAGGCCCACTTCTTCTGACTCAGCAACTCCAGTCAAATAGAGGTTTTCTATTCCTAATGGAACCATCAAAGTTCCAAGGCTATCGTCATGACGCTAAACTTGAGTTCTGACCCCTCCCTGGAATAGTTACAGGGGCCAGAGCTACAGTATATGTCTGTCCTGGAAATGAAAAGAAGGATGGCTTGAGTGCACAATGTGACAGAAACCATAATGTGTGTGTGTGTGTGTGTGTGTGTCTCTGTGTGTGTGTGTGTGGATAGTTTCTTTCCAAGAGGGGTCCATAAAAGGAGGATAAATGACCACAAGTTGGCCAAAGAAGAGCAGATGATCATAATGGAATGATGCAGAACTTAGGAGTTTGAAAGATGTTAGAGAGCAAATTCCAGACCAAAATTCTAATGAAGGCATCTAGGCTATAGGACTCTGAAAGGTAATGACCCCATCTTTACTGTTCCTCTTCCCATGGTCAGGAAGCTAATTCTGTGGATGAACAGTTCTGGTTGGTAGACTCCTTATACTGTTCCCCAAATCTACCTTGCTGCAGTTTCTATCTTGACACTGTGCAGGGCCCTGTGGGGCTCCTGGGCACAAGGCCTTTCTGTGTCCCCCATTTCTTTGATTACAGGAAACAACCTTCATTCAGCCTCCGTGACCTTCCCTGAGTTCCAACGGGCAGATTCCAGCAGTTGTTAAGTAGGGAAGGGAGGGGATTCGAGACCAGGGAGAAACAAATTGTCAAGAGCAGCCATGGGGCAAGATTCTGTTTTCCCCATCCACAGATTCTCACAACAATATCTTTGAACTATTTCGTATATACCGAAACCCGTTCCAGGTGGGAGAAGTTAGCAATTAATGATGGTGTGCTGCCCACAAGCAAGCAGATCCCAGATGACTTGGAGTTTGAGGATGTTGACTCCTACTTACTTCACCAGCAACTCATCAGAACAATGTTCATGAACTGATTACACCCTTTTTAAACAACTACTATAAAACTCCTCACTATCTTCCCCGAAGGGGTACACACAGTTCTGAGGGTATGAGCCCACTGTGTCCCCCTTTTCCCGGCAAAGCAACGAAGCTCTCCTTTTCTGAAATGAAGCTATAGTCACTCAGTCATGTCTGACTGTTTGTGAGCCTGTGGACTGTAGTCCACCAGGCTCCTCTGTCCATGGGATTTCCCAAGTAAGAATACAGGAGTGGGTTTCCATTTCCTTCTTCAGGAGCTCTTGCCAATCCAGGTATTGAACCCAGGTTTCCTGCATTGCAGGCAGATTCTTTACCATCTGAAACACCAAGGAAGCCTAAAGAAAGTCAAAGTGTCACTTTCTCAGACATGCCAGACTCTTTGTGACCCCATGGACCAAAACCTGCCAGGCTCCTCTGTCCATGGAATTCTCCAGGCAACAATACTAGAGTGGGTAGCCATTCCCTTCTCCAGGGGATCTTCCTGACCCAAGGATTGAACCTGGGTCTCCCACACTGTGGGCAGATTCTTTACAGTCTGAGCCAGTAGGGAAGCTCCTGTTCTACTTAACCCAAAACTGTTTCAGAGATTTGTATAGAGATTTGTACCTCTGTACAGAGATGTTGAGCTTTCAGCATTACTTTGGGTCCAAATCCGATCTCCATGAACACTAGAGAAGCAAAGCGATGGTTCCTGGACTGGTGAACACAGCTGATAGCATCCTTCCCACCTGTCTTTCAAGTTTTCCTCCCTACCCCACACATATTCACAATGAGAGGTGAACTCACCATGGATCTATTAAAGCTCAGGTATCAGGGCCCCTCATTAGCACAAGCTCCACAAGTACTGAGAATACAGAGGGTCCTAGGAGGGGAGGGTAAGCCAGGTTACCAATAAGAAGTATTTGTACTTACACAGTTTGGGGTAACTGTCTAAGAGCTCTCAGAAAAAGTGACTGGAATCTCCAAAGACTCCAGTAGTTTGTTGTGATCCATTTCTGCATTCAAAACAAATATTTAAATTCATATCTAACTTTGTGATGATAATTTTGTTTTCCTCTTTTCTTAAAGACCTTCTTCCCCACCCCTCCCTCAAATGTACACACTTTAGGCTTGACAATATCTTTACCTGCCATCACTGCTACCTAGACAATATAAAGGTCCATATAGTCAAAGTTATGGTTTTTCCAGTAGCCATGTATGGATATGAGAGCTGGACTATAAAGAAGGTTGAGCAACAAACAACTGATGCTTTTGGGTTTCAGTCCAGATTAAATGCAATTGCCCAGATTTTCTTGATCTACAATTTTAGTTTTTATATTCTGATAAGTGATGCTAAGAATTTCAAGTTTTGGAATTTGGAAGGACTGACTGTTATCAATTTTTAAGATCACCAGACTAGAGCTATAAACGACATTTTGTTCATTTTTATTAGTTAAAAGAGAAAGGTCCTTTGTTAGATAAACTCAGAAACAGTAAACTCTTTTGCTAGACTGTCAACTCCTGGAGAACAGAGATGATGTTTGATTCAGCTCACATTCCTGCATCACCTGGCATAGTTCCTCACATATCGGGCTGCTTAGGAAATATTGGTTATATAAATGAATGAGTGAATGAACGAATGAACTGACAAATAGATTCCTCTTGGGGTCAGCTTCCCCACTGCGTTTTGTTCCAGAGTCCCTTTGTCTTTAAAGATTCATCTGAGAATTTTGCTCCTTGACAAAATGGAGACCAGTGATGTATAAGGTATCCCAGGCTTGGACCATGTACATATTTTTGAGAGCTAATCAGCAAAGCATTAGTAACTGAGTTAGGGCCTGGGCAGGACACTAGACTCAGAGTTTAGAGACCTGGGTTTGAAATTTAAGCTCTGCTTTATCTTTGAATCTGAAGTGTGCTCATCTGCAAAACGGGGATGGTAATATGTTCTCTGTCTTCTTTTCAAAGTTGTAGTGAGTATCAAATAAAACAAGAGTACAAAAGTACTCTGAAAATGATGAAATATCACAAAAAACAGGAGGTATTAATTCTCCTAATTCTTCAACTAAGTGGCTATGAGTCTTAGCTCATACCCCTTCATCCTTCTCAATCTTGATTTCTTCATCTTGAAGCCAAGAGGGCTGGACTAGATGGTCTCTAGTGGGTGTTCAGCCCTCACATATGTACACGCAGCTGGGTCGCTCAGCTCTGGTGAGAGGAAGGAGGAGGAGGGATGGATCAAATTCTTCGCTGAACAGACTTAGGCAATTTAAGACTTCCCTGATGGCTCAGTGGTAAAGAATCTGCCTGTGATGCAAGAGACCTGGGTTCTATTCCTGGGTCAGGAAGATCCTCTGGAGAAGGGAATGGAAATCCACTCCAGAATGTTGCCTGCAGAATTCCACGGACAGAGGAGCCTGGTGGGCTACAGTCCATGGGGTCCCAGAGTCAGACACGACTGAGTGATTAATACTACTACTTGCCCACTGAGACAAAGCAGTCATTCTAGGTGGTCAAATTCCATTTTAGAAAGCAAGCCAGAGACAAACGCATTTTGGCAGGCTAGAAGCTCTACATTGGATCCACAGAGAGCTTTATTTGGGAGCGAGAGATGTTTAAAAACAACATAAATCACTCACAGAAATGTAAGGAACAGTTATGTTTTCAGGTACCCGCTGACTCAGATATTGTGTTAGGCACTTGAAGTATATTATCTCATTTAGGATCACAACAATTTTTCAGATTAACTATTATGCCCATTTTCCAGTTAAGAGCTCACTGAGATTCTGAGAGGTCATATAACTCAGTGAAGGATTTAAAATCAAAGCTGTTTGGCTCCCATGGTTTTCCTTATATGATTCTACCTCTACAATGAGCAAACACAGATAAAAATTTCGGAAACAAAGCTGCATTTTCCAGGAGGCAATGGCTGTGGCCTCGCCTACAAACCTCTTTTGGCCCAAAACACAAGCAGTAAAAACCCAAAATCAAAACACCAGGGGCTTCCTGGAGACTCTAAAAAGTGACCTTGGTGAGCACCAACTTCAGACATAAAATAAGGCTGCTAATGACATATTCCTGCCTTTTGACCGTTCAGATCAGATGGTGGGTCCATTTCAAAACACTTCTCAAGCTCAAAGATCCATTTTTCTAGGCTGCAGCCTTCCAAATTCATAGTCTCAACTTACAAGATCCCTGGAGGGAATTTCTGAATTACTCAATTCCCTTTGACCGTACTTATATCCTAATGATAGGACATTAAGATGCAAATGAAACAGAAACTTAGCAAGCAAATCAGGGCACTTTCTAATGGATACATCAATAAATGCTTGCCCAGAGGCACCACACTGTTGCCAAACCTAAGCAATGATTTCAAAGGCCCACCTGCAAGCCTGAGGCACACAATATGTTAGAAATTCTCTCTTGCCAAAGTCTGTAGGGTCAGGCTTCTCCTCGGGTGGCTGAACTTGCTGAACATTCTTCTTTCATGCCTCCCTTCCAGTGCTGACCAAACCCCATGCCTCACAGCTATTGAAATCCTAGAGCCCATCCTCTCCAATAAGACAAGGCACCACAATGAGAAACCTCCACACCACAACTAGAGAGCAGGTCCTACTCTTCGCAACTAGAGAAAGCTTATGCAAAGCAACGAAGACCCAGCACAACCGAAAATAATTTTTTTTAAGTCATTGACTTCTATAATCAAATTTACTTTAGTGACAGTATCTTAGCAAGTCATAGTTTATCTCACATTTTACTATCTCTGGTTCTTGGTCAAAGACTGTACAGGAGATGGAAGAAGCTTAATCAATGCTCAAGAGTGAAATATGACCATCCCTTGATTTCAGTTAGTTTAGGCAGGAGATAAGTACCGAGAGAGTCATTTCTCCCATTTCTTGGGGTTTCAAGACTCTGGGAAATGCCCACGTGAAACACACAACTCCTGGATCACACTTTTAGAGATAGCTGCAGTGTTTCTCACTTTCTCGGAATTTCTTACTGCATTCACTCAGTTTATACACAGTCGCACATATACCATTCAGTTTAGCTTCTGATCATAACATTGTCTGGTGCTGTTTCTCATTTGTCTTATTCAAGTAGGAGATCTAGCTGGAACCAGGGTCCAGAGATAGGTTTCCAAAAGTGAGGTCATGAGTTTTAAGAATTACATACAAAATTTTATGTGGATGGGCTTTTTTTTTTTCTTTTCCTGAGAGAGAGTCTATAGCTTTCAGTAGATTTCCAAAGGGATGCAAGAGCCAGGATCATACTTGCCATTACTTCCCTCTCCTCCAGCACCTAACCTTGTGCTGGGTTCCTTCATTCAAATACTGGGGAAAAAAGGAAGACCTTGTGTGGAGACTAAAGCTAGAATGCCTGAACTTCATAGCTTTCTGGGACCCACGTGGGTGAAAGACCCTGGACTAAAGACATAGGCTAGCCAGGTAAACAGCTGAGCTTGAACTAAATACTGGATGCAACAATCTGGGTTCAAAATTGGGCAGGAAAAGTGGAGGCTAGTGTGTCTGTGATAAGAGAATGAAGGTCAATAAGATCTGCATCAGGGGGTCACGCACCTTTGACCTACAAGCACCTGCACACAAAGGACTCTAGACTCGAGGTTCCTCCACGTGTGCTGCGCTGCCCCAGCAGATTTTAAGAGAGAATCAGTTTAAGAGAGAATCAGTAGAATCATGATACACACGCCTTTTACCTTTTGCAGCATAATTTATACAGAGAAAGAAATTTCAGGTGATGTTTTGAGGAATAGCTGCAGACATTGATACTCTACAAACAGCAGTTTGATTTTCTCTTTAAAGGCTGAGGAAGACCTCTGGTGGGACGTCTGGACCCCAAGGTGAGGGGAGAGTTGGTGGGCAAAAGACATGAGCATTGTTTAAGGTTGATTATCTGGCTGACTTGAGCCCTTAATTCAGGGTCTTTAGCCCACAATGGTTGTCAAAACTGGTAGGAAGGAGTTCAGAGCATCTGGCTTCATTCTTCACCAAGTCCCGGGCCTCCTCCCTGGCTCTCTCCTTTGCTCCCCTCGCCCCTCACTCTTGGTTCCACCTGGCTCCGACTTCCCGGCTTTATTTCCCATCCTGGTCTGATCTCGTCTCTCAGGGAAGATGACAAACCCTGGCCAGTCCAGCTTTTAACCAATGCCAAGTATGTGCACTTTCTATAGGGCGACAGTGCTGTGTATTCCCCCTGACTACTCTGTTCTCATTACTTCACTCAGTGAAGTTAGGGTGCTCAGTGGGGGCCTCATGGTTTGCATGATCCCCAGTGGTCAAAAGTGATTCAGTACAGCAGAAACCAACATTGTAAAGCAATTACTTTTCCATTAAAAAAAAATGATTCAGAAGAACCTTTAGAATTTGAAGGTAAACAGATTCCACCTTTGTAACGGAAATATAAAGCAGCCTGAAATTTTATGGCTAAATGCATGTCAAACTTGCAAAGAATTCTGTTTGAATGTAGATCCTCTGGTGGTTCCACCTCATCTCATGCCGCCCCTGCCACCACCCACAAAACCATGGTGTTAAATGAATGGCACCTCTATCTTACAAAAGGGATATCTGACTGGAGAAAACAGAGTAAACAAAAAATTTCCATTCACCAGAATGCTCAGGAAATAAGGAATTCTGGTTATCTGAAACTTCCAGTAGAATTCTAGTTAAAGATTCTCATCTCCTATACTTTGACATAATACATATATTTAAAATAATTTCCTCTAAGAAAAAGTCAGAGGTGCACTGATGTTGCAACACTGGGAATGACTTACATGCAGATCAAGCCTCTCGTATACACCTGGAGTCGGCGGAGGGCATGGAGCAGTTTATGCCATGACAGGAAGGGTTTCTCTCCTTCCCTCCTTCCTGGCTTTAATCACTCTGTCCTTTCCTCCTGGTTCCTGTGATTGTGCCCACTACTAAAGTATACACATAAGACTTGCCTCAGGTTTGCTTTCTGGAAAACTTGGGCCACAACAAAGAGAATATATGAAACTAGTGATTCTCAATGGCCTTTGGTTGGCGGGGGGGTGTGGTTTGTGTGTGTGTGTGTGTGTGTGATACTTTTGGAGGGACAAAGGAGGGAATAGTCCTTTTCTCTGAAATTACTTATGACATCTCTTCTCTTCTCAATAAGTTGGGGTCCAGTCAGGAAGTAGAAACAAAGGCAATAACTTGGATATGAAACATTTAGTATAAAGATGTATAACTATTAAAAAGGTAGCTGATTACCTAAAGGGGTAAAAGAGAACTTTAAGGAGTTCAGAAGTAGCATATATAGAAAGCAGTAAGAAAAAGGAACGAAGAACTTGCCCCCTTCAAGAATAAGGATAAGGGATTCTGACATTGTCAAAGACCTTTACTGAAGGGTGTGGGCCAAAAGTGGTCCATAAGAGGCACCTGCCAGGTGGTGAAGAAACCTTTCAGAGGCTGTGGATGGGAGATGGTGCATAGGAGTGGTCCCTGAGTACTGGGAAAATGTGCTAAAAGTGCAGGCTGGCAGAGTTGGTCCACGCGGGATACAGAGATGAGTACCACCAGCGTCCTTCCACACTGACCTGCCAGACCCAAGGACAAGAAGAGGAAGGGAAATGCATTCCTCCTGTTTGGCCCTAAACTGGCCCTTCAGCACACTCCATAACAAAATCTAATACCAGCCCAAGGCAAAGGAGAAATGTCCACAGGGTTCAGCTCCACTGTCACCAAGCAGGGCAATGAAAGGTGGACTCAAAGATGAGAGGTGACTGATAACTAGCATGCCCACCGTCTCTGCATGGAAAACATTCACTCTATAATAGTAAGTTTAAACATAGAAAATAAAAATCTATGTTATATATAAAATATTAATAATTATTAGCATTTGATAACACAACT
>SJYQ01002620.1:582785-596137 GCA_006410935.1 Redunca redunca | reverse complement strand
TCAAGGCTGTATATTGTCACCCTGCTTATTTAACTTATATGCAGAGTACATCATGAGAAATGCTGGGCTGGACGAAGCACAAACTAGAATCAAGATTGCCAGGAGAAATATCAAAAACCTCAGATATGCAGATGACACCACCCTTATGGCAGAAAGTGAAGAACTAAAGAACCTCTTGATGAAAGTGAAAGAGGAGAGTGAAAAAGTTGGCTTAAAGTTCAAGATTCAGAAAACTAAGATCATGGCATCTGGTCCCATCACTTCATGGGAAATAGATGGGGAAACAGTGAAAACAGTGACAAATTTTATTTTGGGGGGCTTCAAAATTAGTGCAGATGGTGAGTGCAGCCATGAAATTAAAAGACGCTTACTCCTTGGAAGGAAAGTTATGACCAACCTAGATAGCATATTCAAAAGCAGAGACATTACTTTGCCAACAAAGGTCCATCTAGTCAAAGCTGTGGTTTTTCCAGTAGTCATGTATGGATGTGAGAGTTGGACTATAAAGAAAGCTGAGCACCGAAGAATTGTTGCTTTTGAATTGTGGTATTGGAGAAGACTCTTGAGACAGCAAGGAGATCCAACCAGTCCATCCTAAAGGAAATTAGTCCTGAATATTCATTGGAAGGACTGATGTTAAAGCTGAAACTCCAATACTTTGGCCACCTGATGGGAAGAACTAACTCATTTGAAAAGACCCTGATGCTGGGAAAGATTGAAGGTGGGAAGAGAAGGGGATGACAGTGGATGAGATGGTTGGATGGCATCACGGACTTGAAGGACATGAGTCTGAGTAAACTGCGGGAGTTGCTGATGGACAGGGAAGCCTGGTGTGCTGCACTCCATGGGGTCACAAAGAGTTGGACACGACTGAGCGATTGAACTGAACTGAACACATCTCTAAGCCCTGACCCCACTGGTCCTTTTGTTAGGGGAAATACTGACTGAAACTGCCCACCCTGGTCAGGCAAGATAGTGACCACTTGCATGAGTTATCATACAGCAGGAGGTTCCAGTAAGAAACTTGGAACTAACAAGCTACCACCAACCAAAAGAATTTGGGAAAGGTCAAAAGGAAAGAGGAGATGCCAATCCATATGTCCTACCAGCCTTCCAGAATCCTTCTAGTTGGAATCCATCTTGGCTGAGTGGTACACATGTCACCAAGGAGGACCCAGAGTCAGAATAACTGGCCAGAGACAACCCAGAAACTAATTTATTTCATCGCCATTAAACCAGAGACTGTGAGCCAAGTGGCAGAGCAGTTCTCCTTACCCTCACCCTCCTGCTCTCTGCCCAGGTGCCCCTTCCCAATAAAGTCTCTTGTTTGTCAGCTTGCGTGTCTCCCTGGTAAATTCATTTTCAAGTATTAGACAAGAGCCCACTCTCAGGCCCTAGAGGGGGTCCCCCTTCCTGTAACACTCTCCTGCCACACATGCCTTGGCATGAGGTGCCCGTGTAGAAGGAGACCTCGGGGACAGAGGCATCAGGGCAGAAGTCTTGTGTTTCGGTGCCAGCCTTCTCCTCACCAAGCTGTTCTCAATAAGAGATAGGAAGAACTGCAGATATAGACACATGTCTTTCTAAAAACTCAGATTTCCCTTTGAAATATATAAGAATAGAAAGAAGCAAATACCACTCCTTACAAGCACTGTAGCTGATTTTTACAGGTTTGACCTAATGTGACTGAGGGGCCGGGAGACTGGGCACATTTTATTTTCCACATCCAAACCTTCCTTTTCTGGCACTTGCACAGACTCTGCCCACACATGCAAATAGTTATTCATCTATCACTTTCACCTAAAATATATGAACTGGTGAAGCTGAAATGAGCTCAGATGCCTTGCATTGTCATGATCATAACCTCCATTTCCCACACTGGGGACGCCATCACTAAGACACAATAGAACATGCTTCCCTGTACACAGAGGCCTCCTCCCAAGTTACAAAACACTTTTCACCTCATAGGTTAGCTTATTCTATCATCAAAACACTGTATGGGTACGTGAAGCTCAGGAAGATGGATCAGGTTGTTAGGAGCAAGCATCAAGGTTGGGTGGATGTCCTTGTGAAGTCACAGGTAAGAAATGTGGTCACATACACACGGAGTACAAGCAGGGTTGGGTCAGACAAGCAGATGGGGTTGCAGCCTTCTCTTTACTTGTGTTTACCACTCAGGAATATCCCTTTATTAGGGGATATTCATTAGATGGGGCCATAGGCTGCTTCCAACACCTGTTGGCCCATGGTACTCAAAAGATGCTGAAGGAAGGAAGGTCTCCTTTTAAATACTTTCTTATTAAACTATTATATCAAGTCATCCTGCTAGATATAAATGCTGGAGAAGAGAATTTCTAAATCCAGGCAGAGCTGGAGTCCTGTGTAATCTCACAGTAGAGTGAAGAAGTCAGAGAGACACGCTCAACTCAGGCACAACCTGTTCTACCACCATCCGTCGCCAGAACTTTCCTCATGTTAGTTTCAAACTAATTTCTCCTGCCCTTAATTTCAGACGATAACTTTCCTAGTTGTCCAAAGGGCACCCCATGAGAGACCCATGCTAGGGGAACTTCCTCCACTTTGTAAAGAAAGGAGAGCAGAGTGCAAATGTCTCAACCGGTCCAGTACCTCAAAGTTTTCTTGTCAGTATTTTAGGGAAATCTTGTTTTCCAGATTGTCCTGGCTAGTCTTGCTTGACAAAGTGTATTATCCTGTTCTAAGGTGATTCTTGTTATTTGAGGTCCTTGTTCATTAGATGGGGCTCTTAATCATAGGAAGAAAGAATGAGAGTGAGAAAAAGAAGGAAAAAGGGAGAGAGGAAAGGAAGTTCATTTAGATCAGAAAGCTGTCTCCTGACAGCTGCAGGGAATGGGTGTGGATCTTGAGAAATGAAATGGATGGCACGGGAGGAGCAGTGCTGAAAGTATGGAAAAGACCCCACAAGGATTACTTCTGGGATGAGTGGGCTGGCGGAACGCTACCAGTCTGTGCAATCCCCTTTAAACAACAGTACATGAATACTAGGTGAATTGCATAAATACTCAACATATGTTTAAACAACTTAAAATATTTAGTATTAAAAATAAATTTTAAAAAGTTGGTATCAGGAGTCACTACTATTGACTTTAACCAGTGAAATTACAAAACTGCTTAGATAACTTGAAAATTACCTTTAGACCCCAGCTGGCTATCACACATGTGACATGTATAGATCATGTTTCCCCTTTGCATACAGAAGAAGCTCTTGCTAGGTTTTCCCACTGTTTTCTCATGTCTTTTCCACTTTTATAATCTCAGCCAGTGTCTCAGACATGGCTGTTGAAGCCGAGCTATGAACCGTACGAAGAAAATAGGGTGATTGACATTATACTGGAGTGGGTAGTCATTCTGTTCTTCAGGGGGAACTTCTTACCCAGGGATCAAACCTGGGTTTCCTGCATTGCAGACAGATTCTTTACCGTCTGAGCCACCAGAGAAGTTCTTTTCTCAACTTTGACTCATCACTTCTTATGTGCCGGGCACTGTTCTTATCCATGCCTGTATTAGCTCATTTAATCTTCACATTGAGCCCATGAGTTACCCAGGGATTCTCTTTCAGATGACTTCTTGTACACATTTGGTAAAAGCACCAAACAGGTGCTCCATTGGTGTGTAAAAAAGTTTCTAGGAGTCAAGTATCTCTGGCTAGAATATATATCTGTTGCAGTAAGGTCCCTTTACCGGCATGGAAAGATGAGACCAATGTTGCTGCTTGCTATTTAGTTACTAATTTGTATCCAATGCTTTGTGACCCCATGGACTCTAGCCTACCAGGCTCCTCTGTCCATAGGATTTCCAAGGCAAGGACACCAGCGATTTCAAATTTAGTTTATCTCATCCAATAAAAAATATGAGCAATGAAAGTGTGTAGAGCAAGCAATAGGGGGAAATTGGAAAGGAGAGAGAGTGAGAAGGATTATAGCCAGCCTCTCTTTCCTTCTGCTAGAATGAAGGGAGGCAGAAATCTAGGAATCCATCTGAAGGAGAATCCACTTGGCTCCCCTGATTCAAGTGCATAATTAACCATGATAGCTGCCAGCCCTTAGATAAATTAATTCACCCACTGTTTTGCTCACGATGCCCTCCGGGATAACAGGTGTGGGACATAGCCAGAAGGGACACAGATTAACAAAGATGTCATTACCCAGCTGCCTCCAGGGAACCCAGCCCACCTGCCCTTGGACTTGGCAATGCTGAAGCAGAGCTATAAACCAAGAATAACTTTTGCCTGATTTGAGAGGAGTCGGCACCCTTGAGAGTCCTAGAAACCTGTTTTTTTCTCAGTCTCATGCAGTTTCCTCAACGGGCCACCCTCTTGGCCAACACACTGGGAGTTGCCAGCAGAAACAGTGGGAGCAAAGAGGCTTTCTTTCAACAGAGCCTTCAATTAATTTGGAAAAAAAGATATTTGTACAGTGACTTCATTGGGAGGCTTGCTGTTGGAACACTGAGCAAATTTCACACTCATTGTTTCAATATTTGCCATGAAATTCTTGGCTGAATTCTAACAAGAGACCATCTCTCTATCCTTGGGTCCCATCCTATACATGGGGAATAAGTACATTTCTTCTTCTATTTACCAGAAAATATTAAGAGAGCCGAGTTTAGTGGTAGCTGTCCAGACCCAATTCAGAGAGACCCAGATATTGATAAATTCTGATATGTACTGCCCCGTACTAACTATGGGGCTTCCCTGGTGGCTCAGCTGGTAAAGAATCTGTCTGCAATGCAGGAGACCTGGGTTCGATCCCTGGGTTGGGAAGATCCCCTGGAGAAGGGAACTGGCTATCCACTCCAGTATTCTGGCCTAGAGAATTCCATGGACTATAATAGTCCATGACACTATGGACAAATTCTTTAAATTCCACTTTCCTCACCTATAAACTCACTTCAATATCTTTCATAATTTTTTTAAATGATAAAAAAAAACAACACAAAATACCACATAAGGTTGCTCTGAAGATTAAAAGAGATATGCACAAAAAACTCTAGTACAGAAACTAGCAGAAAACAGTCAACACATCATAGCCATTTCTTACTTAAGATTTTCAATATCATCCAGTATTTCCCTCTTCCTGGAGTGAACCTGGTGGCTTGGATGAGAGTGTTCAAAAATCTCAAAATCAGACTAAAATGAATTGCTTCTCATGTTAAATTCTATCACCCCAAATGGAATTACACCTGTATGATGTATTTAGAAGGCTAGATAGTACAGAGAACTGGTTTTTTTTTTTTTTTTCTTTATATTGAATCACATTTGACAGATGTGACCCATACTTGCTGGACAGTCACAGGACATTTGATTTCAAATATCCTGTCCCATGAGAAGGAGCCCTAATTACTGACACAGAAAACACAGTCTGCCTATGTCCAACACCATCTTGCATCTATAATCAGCTTTCCTCAAAATAGGACAGTTCTGAAAATTTGGAGAACTGAGGTCACTGCTTTGGAGTCCTTGCCATTCTCTAACTTGGAAATCTGAGATAAGTAAGCTAGGGTAATGACAACCCACTCCAGTACTCTTGCCTGGAAAATCTCATGGACGGAGGAGCCTGGTGGGCTGCAGTCCATGGGGTCGCTAAGAGTTGGACACACTGAGCGACTTCACTTTCACTTTTCACTTTCATGCATTGGAGAAGGAAATGGCAACCCACTCCCGTGTTCTTGCCTGGAAAATCTCAGGGACGGGGGAGCCTGGTGGGCTGCCGTCTATGGGATTACACAGAGTCAGACACAACTGAAGCGACTTAGCAGCAAAGCAATTACAGCTTGGGGGAGGAGGATCTTGTATCTCTACAACCATGCTGCATGTTCCCAGAGTGTCTGCAACTGCTTATACTAAGGGACTTCCTCCTTCCCTCCCTTCCTGATGGAAGTAAACTCTAGAGATAAGAATTTCTAAGTCCACTCCAGTAAAGCACAGCTGGGCTCTGTGCAAGTTCATGGCAAAGAAAGAAGCCAGAAGTATACTAGTCAAGTCTTTGACTAGTCAAGTCCTGGTGATTTATCCTGGAATGTGAAGTCAAGTGGGCCTTGGAAAGCATCACTACGAACAAAGCTAGTGGAGGTGATGGAATTCCAGTTGAGCTGTTTCAAATCCTGAAAGATGATGCTGTGAGAGTGCTGCACTCAATATGCCAGCAAATTTGGAAAACTCAGCAGTGGCCACAGGACAGGAAAAGGTCGGTTTTCATTCCAATTCCAAAGAAAGGCAATGCCAAAGAATGCTCAAACTACCCGCACAATTGCACTCATCTCACACGCTAGGAAAGTAATGCTCAAAATTCTTTAAGCCAGACTTCAGCAATACGTGAACCATGAACTTCCTGATGTTCAAGCTGGTTTTAGAAAAGGCAGAGGAACAAGAGATCAAATTGCCAACATCTGCTGGATCATGGAAAAAGCAAGAGAGTTCCAGAAAAACATCTATTTCTGCTTTATTGACTATGCCAAAGCCTTTGACTGTGTGGATCACAAGAAACTGTGGAAAATTCTGAGAGAGATGGGAATACCAGACCACTTGACCTGCCTCTGGTGAAACCTGTATGTAGGTCAAGAAGCAACAATTAGAACCAGACATGGAAAAACAGACTGGTTCCTAATAGGAAAAGGAGTATGTCAAGGCTGTATATTGTCACCCTGCTTATTTAACGTATATGCAGAGTACATCATGAGAAACGCTGGACGTGAAGAAACACAAGCTGGAATCAAGATTGCCGGGAGAAATATCAATAACCGCAGATATGCAGATGACACCACCCTTATGGCATAAAGTGAAGGGGAACTAAAAAGCCTCTTGATGAAAGTGAAAGAGGAGAGTGAAAAAGTTGGCTTAAAGCTCAACATTCAGAAGATGAAGATCATGGCATCTGGTCCCATCACTTCATGGCAAATAGATGGGCAAACAGTGGAAACAGTGTCAGACTTTATTTTTTGGGGCTCCAAAATCACTGCAGATGGTGATTGCAGCCATGAAATTAAAAGACACTTACTCCTTGGAAGAAAAGTTATGACCAACCTAGATAGCATATTCAAAAGCAGAGACATTGCTTTGCCGACTAAGGTTTGTCTAGTCAAGGCTATGGTTTTTCCAGTGGTCATGTATGGATGTGAGAGTTGGACTGTGAAGAAGGCAGGGTGCCAAAGAATTGATGCATTTGAACTGTGGTGTTGGAGAAGACTCTTGAGAGACCCTTGGACTGCAAGGAGATCCAACCAGTCCATTCTGAAGGAGATCAGCCCTGGGATTTCTTTGGAAGAAATGATGCTAAAGCTGAAACTCCAGTACTTTGGCCACCTCATGCGAAGAGTTGACTCATTGGAGGGATTGGGGGCAGGAGGAGAAGGGGATGACAGAGGATGAGATGGCTGGATGGCATCACGGACTCGATGGATGTGAGTCTGAGTGAACTCCGGGAGTTGGTGATGGACAGGGAGGCCTGGCATGCTGTGATTCATGGGTTCGCAAAGAGTCAGACACTACTGAACAACTGAACTGAACTGAAACTCACCCAGATAAGCAGGGGTGCAAGTGATACAAGAGGCCAGAAACACTTTCACTTTGCAATGTGAAGTATGGCAGACAATTTCCCAGAGCATCTCACTTTTATTTTGGAACCACTTGCCTCTATCACACACTACTGTAGACTTAAATTTCTCTGTTCTGAAACTGAAAATGTCACAAGACATTACTAGATTGGTCAGTGAATTCTCTCCTCCTCCATCCCCACAAATCAAAAGAAAACTGAAAGATACAAAATATATAACTCCATATACAGAATAAATAGGCAACAAAACCATCCCATTCCTAGGCTTTAATCATAAAGCCAGGAATTCCGGTTGCCTCCACCTTAGGGCAGTGACCCACAAAAGAATAGGGTAGGACTCAGACCCCAGTTTAAATTTCATTTAAACTGTTTCTTTACTACCTCTCTCCCAGCACAAGAAAAAAGAACTTCCCTGAAAGTTCCTGTTCTTATACTCTGTGACCATACTGTTCTGATCAAGTCCTTGGGTTCTAAGTAGCCCACATATCTGTCAAACACAACATGGAAGGAGGTTGCAACCTCTGGCTTACACAGCCCAAACACTCTGAAAGTCACCCTTGGAGACTCCCTAGCATGCAGTACCTGTTCGGGCCCGCTCACCTTGCTTCTGGCCCTGCTGAAGGCAGCCCAGGTGAAGTGTGTTAGCCACACACAGGCAAGCCACCAGGAGATCACTGAGTGGAAATCCAAGGGAGCCCAGGCCTCCTCCTGCCACAGGTCCCATCCTTCCCCCAGGTCTCAGAGGTGGGACTGGGCTCTCACAGCTCCAAGCCTGGAGATGTGCCAGGGTGTTGGCTCCTGGCCTCTTAGTCCCAAGAACTGCCAACTGGAATCTTTCCAGAAAGCTTCTGTTCACTCTTCTTCACTGACTTCCTCCTCCCTTTATGGTGCTTTGGGTCCTCACAGGCTGTCCTAGGTCTCTCTGCTTGGATACAGCTGAATGAATCAATAACACTCTAAATCAAGTGAAATCAACGCATCACCTTGCCCAGGGACATGTGCATTTTAAAAGAATGAAAGACTTTCAAGCCGTGACTTTGGATGGGGGATAGTTTTGAACAGAAGGGTTCTTTTGATGTGTAAAACCTTTCATTTAGGCGACTGTCTCTTCCGCCATGTTAAGGGCAGTCAATTCTAGAAAGAATTGAAAAATCAAGGCTGCCCAAGATAAGGTGGTACTGAGTAAAGAAAGTATCAAAATATGCTATTTTTATTTAATAGCTTCTATGTCTTCATACAAGGAATAACAAAATAAACATACTGATGTACCAGGGAGCAAAAGCAAAATGTAATACCCAGGTGTGTGTGGGGGGATGGCAATCTGGGTCCTTATCTCAGCTCTGCCACTTCCTTGTGGCCCCAGGGCAACTCACCTAACTTATCATACCCACCTTCTCAGTTTCCTTGTTTACACAACGGAATGACAAGACAAGTAACCTCATAAAGGTGCCATGAGAGTCGAAAGTGAAAATCTGAGATTGCCTTGTAAATGAAAAAGCACTCTAGACACCATAGGTGGGGCTCTGATCAAATTCATAAGGGGTTAAACAATGCAGGCTCTCTGAGTGTTCAGCTGTGGGCGTGAATCAGTCAAAAGCATAGAGTGGCAGGGATGTGGGAAGGAGGGGAGAAGTTGTTTCAAGCGTGGGAAAACAATAGGAACCAATGAGGCAGGACCCCCAAGCACATCTGAATGTATTTCAGCCCTAGTGTAGATTTAAGTTGTATCTTATTTAGAGAGGAAAAGAAAACTTGCATTTTTGTTAAATCATGTTTCGTTTGCTCTCAAGTCAACACTGAAGTGCTTGTTGAGCACATATGCTGTGCCCTTATTTCATCAGAAGTGAACAGACATTGCTCCCCATGCATAGCAAGAGATGTTGTTGAGTACCAACAGCTGGCTCTGCAGATGTCAACAACAGCTGCATTTTGTCATTCGGAGATGTGTTAGTCCCAATTAATCTCCTTCTATCCTTGTTTTTAGAAACTCTGATGTCTATGTATAAATTTATTATATCTTCCTGGTTAAACTCCTTTGGCCAACACACCTAATAGCCTTGACAAAACTAGGTCTGGCTTGCTCAGGAACTGGAAGTAAAAATGAACTCGTCTCAATTATCAGGGAGAGAAATCTCAAATGAAGGCATGATCTAGCCCACTAATCACTATTCTAGCAAAGGCTCTGAGTCATACGTCAGCAAGCTAAATCACCTGGCCCCCACAGAGATACTTCAGTAGGAAGCCTGTAAATAAAATGGATATTTAATATTTCATAGTGCATTTTTCTTGTGTAGAGCAGGGCCATCACTCAACAGATGGGAGAAAGACGCTCAGTTGAATGAAAACAAAGGGAGATGCCTGCGAGAGTTAAACTACATTTGTAAAGATGAGGATTGTTATTTCAACCTAGATGCTTGTTTCATCCATCAGAAAGTACCTAACACAGCGATACTCATAGGCACCATTCAAAATGAAATTCAAATACTAAACAGACTACAGCAGACATGGATTTAGACAAAACATGTTCCTGGGCAGAATTTGAGTCAATGGCTGCGGGGAAAAGTCTTGACTGGGCATGTGCTGGGACCCAATTTGGGGCATTTGTTAAATGAATGAATGGTTGTAAGGTATAGCTTTTCCTCCATGGACCCCCAGGATGGGTGGAAACAATCCAAAGGAGTGGATCATGAAGACAAGAATGAAGTAGGGACAGCCAGGGAGTTTATCACCAAGGTGGGGCCTGTCTATTCCATTAATATGATGAACTACTTTTACGGGCCTGCCAGTACCTTCTGCTCACTCCACCCTCAGACAGAGAAGGGAAGAGGCACATGTGAAAAGTTCCACTAAGAATAATCATACTGGGGCCTCTTCACTTTAAAAAAGGAGGGTGTTTTGGATTTTCCTGGTAGTGCAGTGGATAAGAAGGGACCTGCCAATGCAAGGGACATTGGTTCGATCCCTAGTCTGGGAAGATTCCACTTGCTGCAGAACAGCTAAGCCTGTATGCCACAACTGCAGAAGCCCACACTCTAGAGCCTGCACGTAGAGCCGAGATGCTGCACTGAGCCTGCATGCCGCAACTAAGGCGGTCCAGGGCCTAGAGCCTGTGCTCCGCAACAAGAGAAGCCACTGCAACGAGAAGCCTGCGCACCCCGACGAAGAACAGCCCCTGTACTCCCCAGCCAGAGAAAGCCTGTGTGCAGCAACAAAGCCCCCGCACAACCAAGAGTAAAATAAATTATTAAAAAGGAAGGTGTTTTAATTTATACAGAATCATCTGTTACTTTATATAGTCAACTCTTTTTGTTCCCATGGATGATATCCACAGTGACCTTTCTTTGTGCAGGATCAACACGCTAGAGTTGTCTGTTATGAGGATCCTCACCTCCACTCAAAGACCTCACATGTTCCCCTGCAGAGGATGAAGGAAGTATTTAGATGCAAACATGTTCTATTCCTCTACCTGCTGCAATGGTTTCAGCGGTGGAACGTCTTAAATCCAAACATTCAAGAAGTTGAATTAAAATCATTATGCTGTACATCTTAAACGGATACAGTGCTACATATGAGTAAAACTAGAAGGAAAAAAATGCTTCCAAGGAATTTTAACAGGCCCCTTCAGCTAATGTATATCTGGGGACCATTTCTCCAAAATTCCAATAGGTCTCAAACATGGCAGCACATTATGTGAGTGATCAGAACAACAACAAAACGAAAATACTAAGCAGAAGCCCGCAGCAGTAGAGAATGTGGGTGGCTCTGATCAGAATGCCTCAGATTCCTTTTTACTAGGAATGAGTGAGTGAATGTGCAAGAGAAAGAAAGAAATGGAGAGAGAGAGAGATCCTGGAGAGACTGTGAGGTTTTCACCTGCAGCTACTCTGGGGAGACTGGCCTCAGACTGCTTTGCTCCACATTCAAGAATAAGCACTGCCCAAGTATTGAGGGATTTGATTCAGATCATACCTGAATGGTCTAGTGGTTTTCTCTACTTTCTTCAATTTAAGTCTGAATTTGGCAATAAGGAACTCATGATCTGAGCCACAGTCAGCTCCTGGTCTTGTGTTTGCTGACTGTATAGAGCTTCTCCATCTTTGGCTGCATAGAATATAATCAATCTGATTTCGGTGTTGACCATCTGGTGATGTCCATGTGTAGAGTCTTCTCTTGTGTTGTTGGAAGAGGGTGTTGGCTATGACCAGTGCGTTCTCTTGGCAAAACTCTATTAGTCTTTGCCCTGCTTCATTCCATATTCCAAGGCCAAATTTGCCTGTTACTCCAGGTGTTTCTTGACTTCCTACTTTTGCATTCCAGTCCCCTGTAATGAAAAGGCCATCTTTTTTGGCTGTTAGTTCTGAAAGGTCTTGTAGGTCTTCATAGAACCATTCAACTTCAGCTTCTTCAGCATTACTGGTTGGGGCATAGACTTGGATTACAGTGATACTGAATGGTTTGCCTTGGAAGCGAACAGAGATCATTCTGTCATTTTTGAGATTTCATCNACTGCATTTAGGACTCTTGTTGACCATGATGGCTACTCCATTTCTTCTGAGGGATTCCTGCCTGCAGTAGTAGATATAATGGTCATCTGAGTTAAATTCACCCATTCCAGTCCGTTTTAGTTCGCTGATTCCTAGAATGTCAACGTTCAATCTTGCCATCTCCTGTCGGCCACTTTCAATTTGCCTTGATTCATGGACCTAACATTCCAGGTTCCTATGCAATATTGCTCTTTACAGCATTGGACCCTGCTTCTATCACCAGTCACATCCACAGCTGGGTATTGTTTTTGCTTTGGCTCCATCCCTTCATTCTTTCTGGAGTTATTTCTCCACTGATCTCTAGTAGCGTATTGGGCACCTACTGACATGGGGAGTTCCTTTTTCAGTATCCTATCATTTTGCCTTTTCTTACTGTTCATGGGGTTCTCAAGGTAAGAATACTGAAGTGGTTTGCCATTCCCTTCTCCAGTGGACCACATGCTGTCAGACTTAAATTACCAAATTCAGACTTAAATTGAAGAAACTAGGGAAAACCACTAGACCATTCAGGTATGACCTAAATCAAATCCCTTATGAGTATACAGTGGAAGGGAGAAATAGATTTAAGAGACTAGATCTGATAGAGGGCCTGATGAACTATGGAATGAGGTTCGTGACATTGTACAGGAGACAGGGAGCAAGACCATCCCCATGGAAAAGAAATGCAAAAAAGCAAAATGGCTGTCTGGGGAGGCCTTACAAATAGCTGTGAAAACAAGAGAAGCAAAAAGCAAAAGAGAAAAGGAAAGATAGAAGCATCTGAATGCAGAGTTCCAAAGAATAGCAAGAAGAGATAAGAAAGCCTTCCTCAGCGATCAATGCAAAGAAATAGAGGAAAAGAACAGAATGGGAAAGACTAGAGATCTCTTCAAGAAAATTAGAGATACCAAGGGAATATTTCATGCAAAG
Source organism: Redunca redunca (assembly GCA_006410935.1). NCBI lineage: Eukaryota > Metazoa > Chordata > Mammalia > Artiodactyla > Bovidae > Redunca > Redunca redunca. The sequence goes on along the minus strand of SJYQ01002620.1, from coordinate 583,095 downwards.
ATGGGCTCGATAAAGGACAGAAATGGTATGGACCTAACAGAAGCAGGAGATATTAAGAAGAGGTGGCAGGAATACACAGAAGAACTGGACAAAAAAGATCTTTATCACCAAGATAATCACCATGGTGTGATCACTCACCTAGAGCCAGATATCCTGGAATGTGAAGTCAAGTGGGCCTTGGAAAGCATCACTACGAATGAAGCTAGTGGAGGTGATGGAATTCCAGTTGAGCTGTTTCAAATCCTGAAAGATGATGCTGTGAAAGTGCTGCACTCAATATGCCAGCAAATTTGGAAAACTCAGCAGTGGC